>OY294025.1:17640702-17669259 GCA_958510785.1 Exephanes ischioxanthus | reverse complement strand
ACACCTTATCGCTCTAACACGCGGAGCGAGGCGATGCACGTACGCACACAGCGGTGCAGCCAAAGAATCGGTGCAACTGTCTCGAAGCGACTGATTGGGAAATTTACCGTCGGCGCTAACGAGTGCAGCACCTCTCAGAGGATAATTATTCAAACCAAGTTGAAAACAAATAATAATTAATTATTAATAGTAGGTTCATTGGAGTCGAATATTTATGGGAAAAGACCAGTAAACAAATAACCAAATATTAGTGCAATAGAGTCAAGCTTGATAATTTGTTTGGGTCAATTCGTCTGTATAAATTATTGTAAACAAATTATAAAATGTTATCATAATGGGGGAAAACAATTTATAAATTAAAAATTATGGTTTGTTATAGTTTAAGCGAAATTAGATAATTATCCTTTAAAACTCCGGAATAAATAAGAAATATTTAAACAAATTAAATTAATTAAGGTAATAACTTTTGATAGAAATATCATAGAAATTTCGTTCAAATTTCTATATTCTTCTAATTTAAAACAAGAATTAATAAAGTAAATTGTTAAATCAGGAAATTATTGTAAAAGTAAATATCGTAAAATTATTAAAATAAGCAATGTAAGATGTCAAGACCGATCGATAATGAGCGAGGAAGGGGACCAACCGATCAGCCGGTAGCTTACTGGACATCAGCGGTTTTGATGGGGAGGTTGGTGGCGCGGGTGCCCCCCCGATCGAGATGATAAAAGAAGCTCTTCAAGGGCGGATCATCATTCTCTTCCCGGAAGTTCTAACTGTCAAGAAGTCATTACTCTTGAAAGACTTACTTTTCCGAATAAACTGTCAATCATTTTAATTCTTGGAGTATACGATTAAAAATTGGAAATTAACCCTCAATCACCGATAAATAAACAATTTGAACATTTATATCAATAACCGAAACAATTTGGAGTAATCATTTATCATCATCTTCATCGTTGATACTGTTCATCCATTTTGACGTTTACTTCTGAAAAAAGAAGGAAGGAAGGAAGGAAGAGGAATTCCGAATCCAATTTTCGATAATTCGAACCGACCCGAATTTAATTTGAACTATCGTAAGTCATCAGAATATTGCATCTTCATTAACTTTGTTTTATTTTCATCCTTCTCTGACGAATGTTTAATTTTGTTTGTTACCTTCATCTAACTGAGTATTTTAAATAATTCGGGATACTTAATATTCAATCCGTGATTTGGTTAAGTTAATGAGAGATAGATTAAACTAAGGAGCTTCATCGATTTTTCTTCAAGGACGTTTGTCCAGTGTGTTAGAGCATCGAACCCACCGGTCCGCGATAACGCTAGCCTTGGCTCACTGTCGGCCATCGCGGCGGACCTCGCGTCATCGGGAGTTTTGTTTCACGGCCTTGCTACGGTATGCGAGGTCCACGCGGAGCGTCATATCAGTTCGAAGTAGTAAACAACGTAGTACGCATCGAGTAGAATTAAACACCGAGCCATAGTAAACACCGTATGATTTCTTTCGACCTATATTCTTTCGGCATGCATTCTCAGCCCATCCCTGAATAAATTTCCGAAAGGTTAGATTCAAAAGGGCACTGTTCTGATAAAGCGTCACATGCGATAAACGCGTAATAGGGAGAGAAATCTCCTTTACCGTAGATGCAGGAAAATGCTGATCAGGACGTAACATAAAATTTGGGGGCTCGTCCGGGATCTCAAAAGTTTGCATGTCTAAAAATAAATTAATAAACAATTTCAAATAAAAAAAAAATGGAATAAAAATGTTTTTAGACAATAAAATACCTATAAAGGGTTTAAACAGACAGATTGATAGCGTAAACAACGAAGGAAATGATGAATAAAATAGACAGGCGTACAGGAAGTTGGCATAAAATTTGTTGAATCCAAAGGAGAAGTAACTATGACACCATTTACTGGAAATCAGAAGGTGATAATTTGTCAATATTGCAAAAAACGGGGACATACGGTAGATAAATGTAGAGAGATAGGATGTGGAATTTGCGGTCGCATAGGACATTGGGCTGAAATTTGCAACCACCGACAAGGTCAACAGTCGGAACATTTTAATTCGAACAATTATGACAATAATTGTCAAAACTATAATTATAATCAAGGTTTCAATTCAAATGCACGATCCGATTATAACCAAAATCCAAATTTTAATCCAAACGACAATTTTAATCAAATCGAAAATTTTTATCCAAACGCAAATTTTAATCAAATCGGAAATTTTTATCCAAACGAAAATATCTATCCAAACGAAAATTTCAACCAAAATTACAATCGTAATCAGAATTATCAAAATCAAAATGTCAATCAAAATTTTGGTCAAAGTAGAAACTTCAATCCACATTTTAACCAAAATCGAAATTTCAATCCAAACTATAACCAAAATTATAATCAAGAGGGTGAATTCGCACCCAGTGTTTTCAATACAGACTATATGCCAATAGTAGGACAACGATGTCGAATAATCGACGTATTTTTAGAACGACCCGAGAAGGGAATTATTCCTCCCACGATTCACTTAAAAAGTAATGACCTTCAAGATTCTGTAATTATGTTGTTGGATACGGGAGCCGGTAAGAATGTGTTAAAGGAAAAATGCTTGAATGAAAATAATATCATATGTAGAGATGAGATTCTGAGGCTTAGTGGAATAACGGATGAATTTGTTTATACATCGGGATACGTGATAATCGAAACTTTGGGACGAGAAGCGGTGTTTCATATTGTGGCTAATAATTTTCCTATTAAGCAGGATGGCATTTTGTCAAATGATTATTTTCGCGAAAACTTGGTTAAAATAGATTATGAAAATAGTGTGCTTAAGGTTCGTGACAAAGAAATAGAATTTTTTACCCGAGAAAGTATGATTTTTCCTCCAAAAACTAAAAAGGTTTTTTATGTAAGGTTAAAGGATGATACAGTTCGTGAAGGATTTTTGCCCCCGATTGATTTAGGTGAGGGAATAATTGTGGAACAAGGTCTTGTACAGAATATCAATGGTAAATGTTTCATTAACATTACTAATAATCAGGATGAGCAAATTGAAATACTGATCCCTAGCATGAAATTGTCCAAAGATTGTGTCAAAACTGAGGAAGTAGCAGTGATAGAGAAAGGAATAATATCAAATGGGGAAATATATGTAATCACTGAAAATAAAGAGAATAAAATAGGTGTAGCTGAAGAAAATCCTGGAAGTGTCAAGAGTAATGTAAGGTTGGAAGATAAAAATGAGGAATTAAAACCGATAAAAAAATTTGAGGAAAACGAACAAGTTAACGAGTTGGGATGTGTAAAAATACCGTACGAAGCGTTTCAAACAGCTGTGGAAAGAGTTAAGAAGGAAATGGAAAAAGGAAGAGATTTAAATCAAGAAAATTCGAGTTCAAACAAGGTAATGATAGAAAGTGAGGAATTAAGTCGGACAATTGTTGTAAAGGAGGGAATAAACAAAAAGGAAACAACAAACGTTAAGACGACATTTGACAAGATTAATAAAAATCCTGAAGAAACGAGTATGACTTTTATGAAATCAAACAAAGACGAAATTGCAATTGAACCATTAATTTTTGGAAAAGTATGTGAAAATAAGGAACAGAACAACGATGAAAAGAGATTGTCATCTGATAAGAGTAATCTTTCAAAAAGTGAAATTCTTCAATTTGAAAAAGGCTTAGGTTCAACAAAGGTTAAAGGTGGTATGGAAGAAAATAATAGTTGTGATAAAGTAAAAGAATTAAATATGCCTGAAATAAAATCGGTATCACAGTCATTGGAAATCAAAGAAGTAGAGATATCGTTCGCATTTGCAACTGAGCTAACAATCAATCAACCAGTAGAATATTGTGAGTCGTTAGTAAACGAGGAATTAAATCACCATGGGGTACATGTTTTTGAACATGTTGAACAAGATTTTAGCCATCAAGACTTGGTAAATATTGCGATTGCTTCAGTAAAAGTAGGGAAAAATATTATAAATTCTGATAAAGAACGAGAGAATGAAAAAGTCTTAAAATGTGAACCGCAAACTTCAATCGTAAAAGTGGATAATGATTTGACAACGATAAACAAGGAAATTGAATATTCAAATACAGAGATAAATACAGTAAACAAAGAGGAATTTGATAATAATAAAGCACTTATAATTGATAAACGAGGTAGAAAACAAACGCGAAAAATAAGCGTTCAATTGCGTCACCTTTTAGATCATCTTGCATTAAATCAATATATTGCAGAAATAAAATGTTTGAATGTCAATGTTGGAACGAAAAACGAAGCGAAGTATTTGACAAAATCCAAATTCATACAATTTACGAGATTGAATGATAAAGAATCAAATGATGCACGGGAAATTGATAAATATGAAGCAGATACTTTCCTTATAACAGCAGAAAAGTTGAGAGTAAACGTCGAATATTTAAAATATGTTGACATCGAAAAACAATTGAGACAAGAACTAAAGAAAATAAAAGAATATGATAAAGTGAATACACCGGTACCTCATTTCTCGAAAAATATATCAGAAAACACACGAGTACAGAAGGCTTTGGATATAATCAATGAGGCAAAAACGCAGTATAACGTTTTCAAAACGAAAAGTATGGCAATTGTTTACAGTATATTTTATTTCATAATTAGTGTTCTATATTTTTGCATGTCAATAATAATACTTAAAAAAATCGAAACCGAAATTTTCGTAAATACGTACCAGAGAGTAATCAGACAAGTTAAATGTAAAAATAAAGATCAAAATTGCAGTAAAATTGTGCGTGAAAGAAAGGTGATTTGTAAAATGAAATACGAATCGCAAGGAGTAGGTCGAGAAAAACCAGTAAATCGGACTATAAAGAGATGTAACAGAATGGCTATGCGGGTATAAATGATTGATGAGAAGTGATATATATATTCGTATGGTTTATTAGTCGCAGCGGATAATTGTCGAGAGTTACGGAGAGTGTACCGGTCGAGAGCTCAGGCTGGACTGATGAAGCGGGCGTGAAGCTGAAGGCTTCGCGCTCGCTGTTACAAAGAAATGAATGAGTAGTCGAAGAGGCAAGGGATGTTTAGTCTAAGCTAGATATGCGGACGCTCACGGCGGTCCGGATGCGCGATAGCCTGAAGGGCTTCTTTGAAGAGCGTATCGAACGGAAACTCCGTATCGATACGCTCGAATAAATATTCAAAGTTAAAAAGATGAAATTGTTAGGCTGGGGCCGTTACACTCCCCCTCCAGAGAAAACGATGCCCCCGCATCGGATGTTAAACAAAATTTACATTTAACAATTCGTTGTTAAGTGTGATTTTATATAAATGAAAAGTTTTGGGGGTTTTTGTTTTTTAAATATTTTCATTTTTGTGTAATTTGTGTTATGTTGTGTAATGTTCTTTGAATATGTGTTTTGGTTATTATTTGTTGATTGTTGGTTGTTAATGATTGAAGAAGTCCTGGTTGTTGATTGTTGAAAACGTAAAGCTCCTGGTTGTTGTTGAAATTGGTTTGGAGGATTATCCTCTGGTTCTGAAGTTGATTTGCGGCACACTCGTTGTCGCTCTTAAGTGGTTGGTGGTTGTTAATATCTGTAACTAAATAAAACTTTTAGTTGTTCGTGTTAGTGGGAATGGTTTGGTTAAGTTGGATGGGTTTAAATTTGGTGCTAAAAATGGTTAAGAAAAGAAAAAAAAATTAAAATGTTGTCCTGTTTGGTTCGGTTGGTGAAGTTCCATGTTTTTTTTCAAAATATTTAAACTTGTCCGTTTTACTGGATTTCAGTTTCTCCTTGGTTGTATTTCGTTTCTCTGTTTCCTGGTATTTCCGTCATAAATTTCGAATTTTTATGGTATTGTGCCTGTAACATTCTAAGTTCTAATTAGTCGTGGTTAGTGGGTTAGGTATGTTATTTGGATGTGGTTTGTTGGTGAAAGATGGAAGTTGTTTCTGGAATAGGTAAAATAATAAACACGAATATTGATATTATATAAAAGGATAGCGTATATTGATTAAAAAAAACAAAGCAAGATATATATATGGAAGGGAATGAGGTACAAAATAAAATAAAATAGAACAGAATAAAAATAAACTCAAAATGAAAACAAAAGCAAAATAAACTAAAAAGATTTTCCTTTCTCTTTTTTTTTAAATTAAAAAAAAAAGTATCCTCATATCTTTCCCTCTCTCCCTCTTTTTTTTTGGTTTTTTTTTTCTTTTTGGCCTCAGCCCGCGCGACGCGCGCCGCGTGCACGCTTATGTATGTGTTTACGGTTATTTTTGTATATGGTTATTTATTAATGTAGGAGTATGAATGTTGTGTATAAGAATGTTTCGTTTATTGGTTAGGTCCTATTGTGTGTCTGTGTCCAATCGTCGTTTTTTGTTTGGTCCTAATTCCGTTTTTAATTCAGCGAGGAAAATGTTCGACTGAACTCTGTTTTTAATTTTTCGGAGGGACTCCAAGTTTTGGGCGTCGATCCACTTGAATCCGTCCCCCATTTGTAGTTTTGTCGGGTCAAAATTTGGTTCGTTTTTGTCGTCCGTTTTGTCGTTGTTTGTTTGGGTTGTTGCGTCGTTGGTTTTTTCGTTTGTATTGTTTGTGTTTTGAGTATCTATGTTGTTTGTGTCTTTGGTTTCTGCGTCTTTTTCTGTGTCTTTCTTCGTGACTTCATCTTTTGTGTCTTCTTGTTCTGTGTTTTCTTCTTCTGCGTCTTCATCTTCTGTGTCTTCATCTTCTGTGTCTTCATCTTCTGTGTCTTCATCTTCTGTGTCTTCTTTTATTGGTGGTGGTGATCCCTCGGGTGTGTGTGGTGCGTAGTCCGGTGTTGGTTGTTGTTGTTGTTGTTGTTGTTGTTGTTGTTGTTGTTGTTTCAACAAATAGGCGACACATTTGTTAATGTGCGCCGTTAGTCGGTCTGCCGGGAACACGCAACAACATATCGGGCATCCCGTGTGGCGTGATCCCAAATTTGCCGTGCGTTTCCGTAGTTCAGCGTAGCATCTGGCCGTATGGTCGGCCACCTTATTCGCCTTCATTTTCTTCGGGCAGAGGAGGCATTCGATTTTTGCATTCGGTATGAATGCCGATGCTGATGCCGATGGCTGATGTCCGTCCATTATTGCTGTTTTTTTTTTTTGTTTGTTGTTGTCTGTTTTATCTGTCAGGTATGTATGTATTTGTTGAAATAATAATATAATAGTATTAAAAAAAAAATAGTTTTAAGCCATGCATAATGTGGTTAAATTTAACTGTGTACTGTGTGATAAAGAGAGTAGTGTATAGTAGATCCTTTCTTAGTAAAGGTATATGCAGATAGATAAGGATATATTGGATTATTATTTATTATTATGATTATTATTTTTTGTTAATTTGCCGTATTTTTCCTCTTTTTTTTTTTATGGTAGCGCGTTGCGATCGTGGTATGTCAGCGCGTAGATCGGTCTACGGGCTAGTTGGGGTGGATGGTTTGTAATGATTGCGACCTCCCTACAATCGGTAACTGGTTGTTGCTGGGTTTCGACCAACTCTATCGGTTGCCTATGATAGACAACGGTCGGTTCGGGAGCCTCGGTGGCTTGTTGCGTTATCGTTTTTTGTTTTTTTGTTACGCAAGATACAATTTTGTATATGCTAGATATTTTTCCGAATAGGGAGAATTTCCATCCGACTGCCAGTAGCAGCATAATGGAACCTAAAGAGATCCCGCTGTACTTTAGCATGGTTTCAAGTGTAGAGAGTCTATGGTTCATGTAATGGGTTTTCGAAATTTCTCTTGCTTTTGATATAACAGTTTTTAATGCTACTTCGTTTTTTGTTAGATCGTCGTGTATCGAATTTGAATTTGATAGGCCTGTAAGAGTTTCTGTTTCTGTTATGATTTCCGTGTAATTTATGTTTTCCATATTTTCCATTGATTTTTGTATCATTGCCGTAATGTTCAAGATCGGTGTGTGTGCGAATTTTATTTCGATTGACGATTTTATTTCTATCGAAGGAGTTAGTGTTGTTGTGCGAGTTTTTACTCGACAGGTTGGTTCGATTTGTAATATTCCAGCGTTTTCTACTGTTTTGATAATTGATTCGTGGTTGTCACAAAGAAGATATAAGGTTTCGGGTTTTGGAGCTGCGAATAGCCATGCGTTTGCGTTTCGAATTTTTTTCCAATAGGTTTGTTTTAGTGTTTTTAGTCTAATGTCGCATGATTCCAGATCGCTGAATTGCGGGTTGACGAGAAGTTGTACCTCGCACTCAGTTTCGTCGTTGATCTGTGCTATTGGGTAGACTTGTTTGCAGATGTATCGATTAACTGCGAATTTACATTCGTCCTCGTTTTCTAGGTTAAAATAGCTGCTAAAGTCTTCAGAGACGGCGGTATATCGAATTGCCGGTTTAATGTACGCGAATCTCGCGCCTTTCGCTGTCGAGAGTTGGCGTACCGGAACAGATAGATGTTGGTATAATTTGTATTGTGTTAGGTCCAAAAGAGGAATTTTGATAACGTAGATAAGTCGTTCTCCGTTATGGAACGCTGTGAGCTCGATTATTTTTGTCAATTCTGGTACGTATTCCGCGCTGAGTGGTATAGGGAATATTGTGTTTGGTGTTGATTTTCGGATCGCTTCTGCGCAAGTCAGTATTTTTTTGGTCGAGAGTATTTCTGGGTGTATTTGACCCATTTTGGCGAAGAGCACGGCGTTTGTTAGCGTTTCCAAATCAATTTCGTACTGGATAAGGGATTCGTCGACTAAGCTGGTGAATGTTATGAGTCTCTGAATAATGTGTAGTTCGTGTTGGAGTGATGCTTGTGCCAGTTTTATTTCTCGTATTTCGGTTCTTACGCTTTCCGCTAGTGAAGTGATTTGTTTTTGAGCGAAGTTAAAACCTGATTTGATTATGTGTGTTTGATTTTGTACGATTTCTGCCAATTCGACAGTGCTGTTTGCTAATGCGTTTATTTGCGAGTCTATTTTGTTTGCGTCGTCACTGTCCATGGTACCGAAAAGTATTTTACTGATTTTCCCTATGAATTCTAATGGTGTTCGTTTCCTACGTTTTCCGGTTGAGTTTATCTGAATAGAAGGGATCAATTCTTCCAGGGTCGCTTCTACGTTAGCGATGTTCTTTAGTCGTGCTCGTACGTTCTGTAGTTGTCCTCTTGTTAAGCAATGTCCTTCTAAGGAGTAGCAAAATGCGCTAGCGGCATCGAGGTTTTCCTCTATCTGTTGTCGTCTGGAAGCGAATCCGCGTGTGTCTATATACGTGATGAGCGTCCATGTTGTGTGGTACGAATGGAGTGAGCCCAAGGATTCTGAGTAGAGTCCAGGGTTTTTCGTCAGTGGTGTAATTTTGAAGGCGTCTGGTGCGGACGCCCCTACGTAATTGGCGTGGCATCTGCAACATATGCCAGTTTTATTTTATCTACGTGTAAAGTTTTTGTCGTATTGTCGTCTAATTGTATTTTAATGTTGCGCCTATTTGGAATTTCTACAATTTTGTATGGGCCTAGCCAGTCCTTATCAAATTTACTTGTTTTGCGTTCGTTCTTTGCGAGAACGAGTTGGCCTATTTGGTATTCCGGTTCGACGGTTCTTTTGTCGTAGTATCTTTTGGTTCGTTCTTTGAACTTGATCGCTTTTTCTAAAGCGAGTTCCTGAATGTTTCTAAGATTTCTTGTTAGGTCTGTCATGTAGTCGTCGTAGGTTATGATTTTTTCGGGTGGTGGGAACTCTGAAGGTGTTCGAGCTCTCCTACCGAATACTAATTCGTATGGGGTGAACCCTGTACTTTCGTGTATACTGGTATTATATGAGAATGTTGCGAACGTTAGTAGTTCGTCCCAGTCTCGATTACTGTCGATAAAATGTTTTAGGTATTCCACAAGAACATGGTGACTGCGTTCAATCGCACCGTTCGATTGTGGGTGATATGCGGTTGTTCTATGCTGCTTAATCTGAAACAGCTGCGCAAAATCTCTGAACATTTCCGACATGAAGTTTGTACCTTGGTCGGTTAATATTGCGCGAGGTGCGCCGAAAGTTGATATTAGCGTCTTACAAAGCGCTCTCGCTACGTCTATTGACGTTTGATGTTTTAGTGGTACTGCTATACTGAATTTACTGAATAGATCGAGCATAGTTAGTATGTACGTATGTCCATTTTTTGTTTCGCGTAATGGACCTACAATGTCGATGGCTACTTTATCGAAGGGTTGCGCTGGTGTGTCCGTAATAATCATTGGAGCTTTATTTTTTACCCGGACCAGTTTGTTTTTCTGGCAGTCGAAGCAGTATCGAATGAACGTTTCTACGTCCTTTTTTAATCCTCGCCAGTAGTACTGCGAGAGAATGCGCTGGTAAGTTTTCGTTACGCCTTTGTGACCTCCGACTGCGGATCCGTGTAGTTCTCTGATGATGTTTTGCCTATTTTCCTGATCTGGAACGGTTATAAGACCTTCGCATAGCCTAAAGGTAATGTTTGAGTTGATCGCAAGTACTCGTAGGTATCCTTTGATATTAGACCACAAAAATGTATCGATGATTTTCGGGTCTTTGGATAGAGTACAGGATGTGATTTCGTTTTCTACTAGAGTCTGTACAAGATTTTCTAGACACTTCTGGATCGTGAGTGTACTAGTTGCGTCTGTCGATTTGTTTTTGCAAATTATCGTAAAGTATCGTAGCGTTTTGTCGTGTGTGACGAAAATATGTCCGATTCCGGGATTGGACTGCGAAAATACCGATTGGGTGAGTTTACCCTTTTCCGCAAGTATTTTTGAAACCATTGTGTCCATGACACCGTCGGCTGACAAGAAGTGAGCTATATTATCTTCCTGCGCTAGGATGTTTTCCTGCGTTACCACGATATTATTTTTTAGTTGTACGTCTTCTGTTATCGTTGATCCCCTTGTTGCTGGTGGAGTTTGTAGTGTTAGACGTTTTCGTTGATATTGCGATGGTTGATACGCTGAATCGTTGTCAGAATCACTTTCTGACGATGGCGACATTTGATGGTATTGGTTTGTTAATGCTTGTTCTGGGTTTCGGTTTGATATAATTGGTCGCGATTCGTCTGATTTCGAATCTGTTGTTTCGTGTGGAATCCATGTTGGTGATCTGAATGTTGGTTCGATGTCCATTGATGGTGTGCTGTCGTCGATTTGCTGTGAGCACCCTGGTATGGCGACTGATTGTTCTGGTGTATAGTCGTCAATTTGCCATGAGCACCCTGGTATGGCGATTGGCTGTTCTGGTGGAGTACTCGGCACTGTGTTTGGCTGTTTGATTTGTGGATCGATGGTTTGTTCCATCGGTGGTGTTTTATCGGGAGTGTTCGTGACTTTTGAGTCCCAATAGTCCTGTGTCATTTCAGGTGACATTGGCACAGGTGATTGTGTTTTTAATTGTGCATCCTCAGGATCTGGTTGGGTTGGAGTTTCTGGTATTATATCGTCGGTGTAAGTTACTCTGGAGTCCCAATATTCTGTTGTTAATTGTGGTGATGGTTGTGGATCTGAGTCTGATGATGTTGAATGCGGAAGTTGGAATCGAGTTCTTGTTTCTCGTTGTGGATTTTTTGTTTTGCGGGTGCTGCGCGTGATTTTAGAATCCCAGTATTCGTCTGTCACTTCGGGTGACAGATTTTCAGGATCGTTTAAGTTTTTCGTAGTTGGTAGGTTTTTGGGCTGAGTATCGGGTATTTTCGATTGTTTATTTGCCAACCTTTCACTACGCCTAGTCGGTTCTTTTGGCGTCTTTTTTGTTCGCTTTTTGACTGGTTCGGGCAATCGTTTCTTCGGTTGCTTTGATTTCGCAGTTTCCCGAGATTCTAAAGTTGCGGGTGGTGAACGGAAGTTCGGTGGTATCGTCCGTTTTTCGCTATTTTCGTCTTTCCGTAGATCGTTGGGTTTCTGTGCCGGAACTGAGGGTGGTGACCTAAAGGTCGGCTGGACAGGTGGTTTGCCAGCGTTCTCGTTCTCGGATTCCGTTTCGTGTTCCGTGTGGTTTTCCTTATTTTTCGCCTTTTGGTTGTCGTTCTTATTTTTGGATCTATTGGTTTTTTCGCTTTTGTCACCGTATAAGTGGCCGGTTGCCCCGTCAGGGCTGACTTTTTCACGAAACTCGTTTTTGTTTAGCTGCGATAAGCTTTCTATTTTATTTGGCCTCGTTGGGCTTTCTGCTTTTTGTTGCCTCGATGGGCTTTTTGTTTTTTGTGGCCTCGTTGGGCTTTCTGCTTTTTGTGGCCTCATTGGGCTCTTTGTTTTTTGTGGCCTCGTTGGGCTCTTTGTTTTTTGTGGCCTCGTTGGGCTCTTTGTTTTTTGTGGCCTCGTTGGGCTCTTGTTTTCCTGCTCTTCTTCCGTTGTACTATCGTCTATGTCTGTATACTTATATTTTGTTTCAGTATCATCTCGTTTCCTAATTTGTTTGCGTGGTTGTTGCCTATTTCCTTCGTCGTCCGTTGTATCCACTGGACGTTTGGAGAGTCGCCATTGTGGTTGCGTATTCTCCTTTGAGTTCAGCTCTTCAACTATTTTCTTTATTGGTTGAATGAGTTCGCCTTCGTTGTCGGATAATTCCGAGATTGATGTTTCGGTATCTATTATTAAATCGTTTTTTGTGGGTACACTCTCCGTTTTTTTTTTTGATTTTGTCCTTTTTGGTGGTTGGTTCGTTTCTTGTTGGGTTTGTTTCTTCTGTTTCGTTACTAGTTCCATTGATTCGTCAGAGTCTGATTGGTATGTTCTCTGATACGCGGCTTGGCTGTCCTCCGATTCGTCGGTCGACAGTCCCCAGGTGTTTCGTTTTTTCCTAGGTGCTGGGTTTCCAGAACCCGTGTCGGTTGTTGACCGTCCGCGAGTCTGATGCGGCGGTTCGGGAGACAGTTTTTGCTTTTTTGTCTCCTGATGTTTTGCGTTTTCAGATGAACTCTCCTCGCGTTGCCTGATTGGCATGATTTCCGCGGGATTTCTCGAAAGAGCGTCAGCAACGACGTTCAATTTTCCGGGTTTGTGTACGATATCGTAATCGTACCCGTTCAGGATTATTTGCCATCGTTGTAGCTGTTGCGGGATATCGGGTTTGTTTTTTATGTACGTTAACGCTCTGTTGTCCGTAACGAGCGTAAAGCGTTTCCCGTATAAGTACATTTTGAAGTACTCTACCGCATTTACTATTGCGAGTAATTCTTTTTTCATCGCGTCGTACGCGATTTCAGTTTTTTTCAATGCTCTCGAGTAGAACGCTATCGGATGGTCAAAGTCACCGTGTTTTTGACTAAGTACCGCGCCTATTGCGTAGTCTGACGCGTCCGTGGTGAGAGTGCAAGTTTTGTCGAAATCCGGATATTTTAGAACCGGTCGTTCGACGATTCTTGCTTTTAGGTACTCGAATACCGATTGGCATTCGTTTGTCCATACAAATTTTTCGGATTTTTTCAGTTGTACTGTTAGTGGAATAGCAATCTTCGCAAAGTCGCGGATAAACCGTCGGTAGTATCCAGCGAGTGCGACAAACTGCTTAATTCCTTTTTTGTCTTTCGGTATCGGAAAGTTTTTTACTGCGTGGATGTTGTGAGTATTTGGTCTAACGCCATCTGAGGATATGATGTGTCCCAAATAGGTCACTTCTCTGTTTAGGAAGTGGCATTTCTCTGTTTGTAGCGTTAGCCCCGCTGAAGTTAAGCGTTTTGCTAAGGCTTTGAATTTGTTTTCGTGTTCTGTGATGTCTCTTGCGTATATGACTATGTCGTCTAAATAGACGAATAAGTCTGTGCCTTGTAGTCCAGATAGTACGACATCCATCAACCTCTGAAAGGTTGCTGGCGCGTTTTTGAGTCCGAATGGCATTCGATGGTACTCGTAATGTCCATTCGGGGTTGAGAAAGCTGTTTTATGTTTATCAGCTGGGTGCATCTCGATTTGATAGAAACCGGACGCCAGATCGAATGTCGAGAAGTAACGGGCGTTACCCAACTGGTCCAATATATCAATGATATTTGGGAGTGGGTACGCGTCTGGCGTGGTTTTATCGTTGAGTTTTCGGAAGTCTATTACGATTCTCCATTTTTTGTTACCTTTCGAGTCCGGTTTTTTGGGAACGACCCAAACTGGAGAATTGTAAGGAGAAAGGGATGGTTGTATGATTCCCTTGTCTAGCATATCGTTGACCTGATTTTGTATCTCCTTTTTGTGTACCTGTGGAAACCTATATTGTTTTGTGTTGATTGGTCTGTCATCCGTTGTATGGATCTCGTGTTTTGTTAGTGTCGTATGACCTAGCCGATCTCCGGGTAAACAAAATAGATGTTGATATTTTGAGACCAATTCAAGCACGTGGTCTCTCTCTGTTTCGTTAAGATGATCCAGTTGTAGAAGTGCTCGAAGGGCTTCGAGCCTGGATTGACCGTCTAACTGTATCGAGCACACCTCCGCACGGTTCTCATTTTGAGAATCGTGGTAGTCGCTCAATGTAAGATTATTGATTGGTTTTTTCGAGATTGCCTCTACCGGGATTAGCTCAACTGTCGGAATTTCTAGATTAATTTCGCAATTGTGCGAATTAATCGCGCAAAGATACGCGATTCCGTTGGTGTTTTTAACGAGCGCGTTACCCAAGTAAAGACGACAACCTACGTCCATTCTTGGGATATATCCCTCTTCGAGATCGGTTGGTTTTAGTCTGACAGGTACAATAAGCTTTGACCTGCCAGGTATTGTTACTCGTTCGAAGCTCTCGAACGGAATTCGATAGCCAGCGAATGTTATGCAGGCTTCGCTATAAAGAATATCGGCTGGAGTCCCCCTGAAGAAGACGTCGCCGAGTATAGCGTCCTGCGTAATCGGGAAAAAGTCTTCCACCAAGTGGAACTCGACTTTAAATTCTTTAATTCTCAGGTAGCATCTACCGAGTGTTTTTGCTGTACCGTCTGTTATCCCGTTAAGCTCGTATATTAGCGTCGGATCCACTTCCGTACGCAAGCCTAGGAATGATTGTTTTAACAGGTTTATTTCCGCTCCAGTGTCGGCGAGAAACAAAGCCTGTTTAGTGAATAGGTTTGGGGACTCTAAGGTCACCGTTGGTGGTCTGTGCCGGCGCGACAATCCTAATTTAATTGTCGCTTTTCTAATAGTTATACTACCGTCTGTACTTTTTACATGATTAGTACCTACATATCTTACAAGTTCGGTTTCGATTTGCGCCTTGTTTGCGTCTTTTATTAATTTGTCGTTGACGAGCGCTCCGGTGTCCTGCCTCCCGTCGCGCTGTCGC
The DNA here is from genome assembly GCA_958510785.1 of Exephanes ischioxanthus. Lineage (NCBI taxonomy): Eukaryota > Metazoa > Arthropoda > Insecta > Hymenoptera > Ichneumonidae > Exephanes > Exephanes ischioxanthus. Next base: position 17,653,988 of record OY294025.1, on the reverse strand, counting down.
GAGAGGCGGATCCCCCGTTTTTTTGGAGTACGCGCTCGAAAATCTGCTCGATTTGCGCTGCATCGAGGCTCGACTGGTGGTCTGATTTTCGCGAGTTTCGACCATTGCTTGGGTTCTGTCTTTCTCGCGAGTTGTCTCGGCTATTTCGATCACGCGAATTGTCCCGATTATCTCGGTCGCGTGAGTTATTACGATAATTACGCTCTTGCGAATTGTTTCGGTTGTTTTGATCGTGCGGATTGCTTTGTTGCGGGATATTTTGGTAATTGCGGTCCCACGAGTTGTTCTGTTGTGGGTTATTTTGGTAATTGTAGTCCCACGAGTTGTTCTGTTGTGGGTTATTTTGATAATTGCCCGAGCTGTCACGATAATTTTCGCGTGAATTGTCCCGATAGTTATTTCGCGGATTATTGTGGTAGTTTCCGCGGGAATTGTTTTGGTAGTTTCCGCGTGAATTGTTACGAAAACCCCCGCGTGAATTATTTTGATAATTCCCGGGTGGTCTGTTTTGATAGTAGCTGGGCGAATTATTCTGATAATTACCGCGTGAATTATTTTGATAACCGCCACGAGTATTGTTCTGGAGATTTCCGCGAGAACCGTTTCGGAAATCTCCCGGCGAGTTGCTACGGTATTGGCGGCTGTTAATGCGTGTATTCGTGTTTTCGCGAAGTTGTTGCACGGCGTAGCATTCCGATGTTGAATGCGTTGGGTTTTCGCGGTGGATTTCGCAAAATTTAAGTCCCCTGTCGGAACTCTGAGTAAATCGGACCCTGGCTTTTTCTGGACTTTTATCCCTGGTTTCCGATTTGTCGCGTTTTGATGTTTGGTGCATAGCTTGCCTACGAATGAGTTCATTTTCGATGTTTAATGCCTCATCGATCGCTTCTTCGAGGGTTAGAAAATTTTTTGACATGATGACATTTCCGATTTGGTCGGCTAATCCGCGAATGAAAGTTCTGATCACTGTTTGCCTCGCTTCGTTTATTCGTCCAATTAGGTAAGCCTGTTGGGCTTCTGCTCGGTAAACTTCTTTTAATCTATTCTCGATTCGATTCGCGATTTTTCGCGTACGCGTTGCGTAGATGAGAACGGATTCGCTGTAATTTTGTGTGTTTGATTTTAATTCGGTTTCGAGATCCGATAGTTCGACTGGTTTGTCGAAAGCGCTCTTGAGATCTCCCAAGAGTGAATCTAATGTGTTGTAATTTTTTGAGTCGGTAATATCGGCGGCAACTCCCGACAGTTTGAGTTGAACAATTGTCAGAAATTGCGCTCGATCGTTCTCTATTACTAATTTCGCAGCATTTTTACATGCGCGTATAAAGTCGTTGAGTGGCACATTTTTGCCGTCGAAGTTTGGTACAAGATTTTGTACGTCACGGAGCTTCATTGTGTTGGGTACGAGATTATCGTTGTTTTCGTTGGGCATTCTTACCTTTAATTTCTCGGCTAATGTCGAGCGGAAAAAACTATTCGCGCTACTTGTTCGTGTGCGCCGAGGCCGTTTCGGCGGACTTATTTTTAATTTTTTGTAAAATTAAGAAAAAAGAAATGTTATATATTTTTTTCCCCTTTTTTTTAAATTTATTTGTCCGATATATAGCAAAAATAGCTATTAATTATTATTGTATTGTATTGTTGTATAGTATTTATTGTTGTTTAGTTTTCTCCATTATCACTATTTGGGGTTGCAAATTGTTACGGGGTTTCATTCAGGAAACCGCAAGAAAAATGTGAAGTTAATGTTTTCCATTTTGTTTTCCTTCTTTTTATAAATGTGTATATATTTTTACTTTATTTATTTTTTAAGAGAGAAAAAATTGACACAAAACTAATCGTTTGTTTGATTCCGAGTTTTTTTTTTTTTTTGTGTTAAAAAAAAAATTATATATATATTTTTTGATTAATTACTTATTATTTGTGTGAATATGTTTTGAGTTGTTGTCCAAAAGAAAAAAATTTGAAAGTTAAAGAAAAGAAACGAATTATTTATTTTATTTATATAAAAAGGAATTATTTATGTGTATATATATATATTCACCGCTGTCTGGTATGAGGCGCGTTATTGTTTTCTCTTTCTTCTTTTTTTTTATTATTATGACCTCTTTTTTAAAATTATTATTATGAAAAGGAATAGGGAAATTGTTATGAATTTATTGCATGTGTGTGTCGCATGCTCTCGACGGTCGTACGCCACTGACACGCGTCGCGCCAGCTGTCGGCGCTCGGTTCCCGCGGGATACTGATTCTTCTTTTGAGAAAAAGTATTATGTATTTATATTGTTTTCCTTTTTGAGAAAAAAAAAATAACTCTGCTACGCTTTTTTTTTTTTAAATAGAACAAAATATGTATATATATATATAAGTTGGTACTCACATTACCACGATGATTGCAAATAATAGTTGCATAGATTTTCCCTTCCTTTTTCTTTATTATTATTTCCTGTTTCGTCCTTCCTTCCTTCTATTGTGTATTTTTTTTTTTTTTTTTTACGTCCTTCCTTCCTTCTATTGTGTATTTTTTTTCGGTGGTGGATGGTGCGTCGGTGGTGGACAGCTGACGGGCGAGTCGCGCTGGTGCGGCAGATCACGGGCGTGGCGGATCGATGCCGCGGTCGATGATGGCTCGCTGGTGGTAATGACGGCGGCTGCCGCCGCGCGAGGACTTTCGGCGGTCGGTAACCCCGGTGCCGCTCGCTCGCTCGCTCGCTCTACACGCTCCGCGCACTCTCACTCGATTCTTTGTTTTTTTTTTTTTGTTCGTCTACTGTGTCTCTTTTTTTTTTTTTTTGCACTGTTGTTTTTTTTTTTCCTATTATTATTATTAATAGTAAATTATTATTTAATAAATGTCTGTGTATATATATATATTTAATATCTAAGTTAATTATTATTTATAAAGTGTTTTGACACTTTATTTCTACACTGTATTGTTTTTTTTTCACTTTTCACTATGTGTTTTTTTTTTTTCCACTAAGTGTCACTGTTCGTTGAGTTTTTGTTTCACTGTTTTTCACTTCTGTGTGTTTTTCACTGTCCGATTTTGTTTATTCGTGCGAGCGCGGCTCAAGCACGGTTGTCGCGTCAGGGTGAAAATTTTTTTTATTTTTAAAAGAAAAAGATTTTTTTTTTTTTTTAGTGTGGACGTGTTTGCGTGGTAGCGCCACTTCTGACACCATGTAACAGAATGGCTATGCGGGTATAAATGATTGATGAGAAGTGATATATATATTCGTATGGTTTATTAGTCGCAGCGGATAATTGTCGAGAGTTACGGAGAGTGTACCGGTCGAGAGCTCAGGCTGGACTGATGAAGCGGGCGTGAAGCTGAAGGCTTCGCGCTCGCTGTTACAAAGAAATGAATGAGTAGTCGAAGAGGCAAGGGATGTTTAGTCTAAGCTAGATATGCGGACGCTCACGGCGGTCCGGATGCGCGATAGCCTGAAGGGCTTCTTTGAAGAGCGTATCGAACGGAAACTCCGTATCGATACGCTCGAATAAATATTCAAAGTTAAAAAGATGAAATTGTTAGGCTGGGGCCGTTACAGAGAACAAGTAGCAAGAAGATGGAACAGTTTCATGAAATTAAGATCACGCAACCTAGAACGAAAATGAAAGTTGAAAATATATCAGAATTAGGTGAAATTTCAATTATAGGTTGTACAAACAATGTCTTAGACAAAGACAATTATTGTGATCATTATAAAATAAACAACAAAATAGCAATAATATTAAGAAAATCATTTCAAGTTACGTATTTACTTGCATTCATTTCTAAATTAATTAATTAATTAATCAAAATAAATAAATAAATAAACAAAAAAAAATGTGTCCTTGCAAATTTGATTTTTCCAAGTTCGCCGAATTTATCTGCAAACGATTCTCTCGTTTCAAAGTCATGTATTGAGTTTTCAGTAACTGTGTTTTGAAAATTTCTCGTGTGAGATTAAGTTGAATCCTTAACCAATGAATAGAGTTGGAGAGGATTTTATTATGTTGAAGATGAGTAACGATTATTATTATACAATCGATGGAAAATGGAAGTTCCCGATTGCCATTAAAGTCTGTTTGACTATTTATGTTTGATTGATGATACGTATGAGAAATAAAAGAAATAAGTACTGAAGATGAGTATATAAATGACTGAGAGGACGGAAGTTGTTGAATGATAAACGAAGGCGGAGAGGAAAAAGTAAATTTTTGTATTTACAATTTCGTGAAAGAAAATTACTTTAGACAAAAAAAAGAGTCGATTTAGATTTAAAAAAAAAAAAAGAAATAATTTTTCTTCTAAAAAAATTGTTTAAAATAAGCTGAAATACTAATTGATTTTATATTTACAGATAATTGTCTAAACTTGTGATCCAAGTTTAATGTCAATGTGGACCCTGAGTATATACAGAATGTAACACGATAACAGTGTTCAATATAGAAGGTCGGACACCAGTAATAGCTTGGTGGGATTTATTGATCACTCATGAACTCGAATTTGAGTATTTACGGAAACAGTTTAATAATCATTCGATAAGTGAAAACGTAAAGTAACTTTTATTGTCTCTCTGTTGAATGTAATTTAATTTTTTTTATTTTTTAAATTAAGTAAAGCCCAGTGGTTTTATGTTTAATTTGGTTCGATGAATAATTTAATTATCTAAAGATTTATGGGGTGATTTTAAGGAAGATATTAACGTTATAGATCCTACAATATCAATTCATCTATTTAATCAGTTCTAAGAAGAGTAAATTCATTTTTAATCCGAGAAGCAATATGTTTGAATTGTTGAGATATTTTTTTTGTTTTAATTCATTGCTTGGTCAATTAACTTCATAAATTCATATTTGTCATATCTGTTTGTTTCGTTTTTGTTTTTGTGGACCATCTTATGGTTCTGTCCTTTTCCGATTGTTAAACCTATTCCTTCATTGTTTTGTTAAAAATTTGATCGGTTCGCATTCGTGTTTCACTAAATCTTGTTTCATTAAATTTGACGGACGCGATCAAATTTAATCATAAAAAGGAGTTAAATTGCGTTATTTGAGTTATTAAACAAAAGATAACAAAAAAAAAAAATTCGATAATAATAGTAGTATATTTTTACATCAGCTCTGTAGTTATAACCATATTAATCACTTGTTACTATACAATCATTTGTTAGTATATAATTTTTATTCATCGGTCAACCAGGTTTAATTAAATATTTTCTTATCATTAAATGAATCCAAGGATTGTTATACGTAGGGAGACTTGATTTTTACTGTTATGGTGGAAATGAGAATCGATCCTCTTATAAATGTATTCAGGTAGGGACAACATTTTAGTGAGTTCGACTGCAAGCAGCCATCTTGGTTGGTAAACATAGGTATAAATAAAGAGGAAGTAAATCGCAATAACTAAACTTAAAATTAAAAAAAAAGAAAAAAAAAAAAAACACAACAAAAGGACATGTGGAACTGGTGGTTCTGTGAGCGGAAATGTCGATTGACTTACCATCGTTGCTAACAGCTATTCCTTACATCTTATATATTAAAATAGTTCAATTAACATAAAAAAGGAAAAAAAAGAGATTTGCTTAATACATATAGGAAATTACAAATAACAGTAATGTATAAAAAAAATCATACGGTAAATGCATATGTAAATATCAAGGTAAAATTTGATTTATATTATCAATTTAAATGAGGAAATTGTTGTTAAAGAAAAAAAATGTATCACGAGTTGACCCAAAATTTAATTTTGAGCGCTGTCTCTACCGAGACCGAGTGTTGTTCTTCGAAGCAACCCTCGTTTTGGGGGGGAGGTGTTACGTCCTGTGAATTTTTAGTCAAATTCACTGACGCAACCGGTCAAAAATCGATAAATATTCGATAATAAAATAATACATTTATAAAGGATTTACAGACAATTTTCGAGTAACAAGTAACCACTGAAAGGTGATTTTGCACGATAAATAATTAGCCGTAGCGCATTTAAATCGCCAGATGACTATATCTAGTGATCGGCAAAAGAACAATCAGATGGGTAAAAATATTAAAACAATGAAGCTATTGGACCCGCTAGCGAGGGTCATCGACAGCGAGAATACCTCGGGTCCATACCCATTGTCTTAATTAAAGCGCAAAAGTAATACGAATCTTTCCCACATGCGGCGGTGACATAAAAGAGATGACACCTTATCGCTCTAACACGCGGAGCGAGGCGATGCACGTACGCACACAGCGGTGCAGCCAAAGAATCGGTGCAACTGTCTCGAAGCGACTGATTGGGAAATTTACCGTCGGCGCTAACGAGTGCAGCACCTCTCAGAGGATAATTATTCAAACCAAGTTGAAAACAAATAATAATTAATTATTAATAGTAGGTTCATTGGAGTCGAATATTTATGGGAAAAGACCAGTAAACAAATAACCAAATATTAGTGCAATAGAGTCAAGCTTGATAATTTGTTTGGGTCAATTCGTCTGTATAAATTATTGTAAACAAATTATAAAATGTTATCATAATGGGGGAAAACAATTTATAAATTAAAAATTATGGTTTGTTATAGTTTAAGCGAAATTAGATAATTATCCTTTAAAACTCCGGAATAAATAAGAAATATTTAAACAAATTAAATTAATTAAGGTAATAACTTTTGATAGAAATATCATAGAAATTTCGTTCAAATTTCTATATTCTTCTAATTTAAAACAAGAATTAATAAAGTAAATTGTTAAATCAGGAAATTATTGTAAAAGTAAATATCGTAAAATTATTAAAATAAGCAATGTAAGATGTCAAGACCGATCGATAATGAGCGAGGAAGGGGACCAACCGATCAGCCGGTAGCTTACTGGACATCAGCGGTTTTGATGGGGAGGTTGGTGGCGCGGGTGCCCCCCCGATCGAGATGATAAAAGAAGCTCTTCAAGGGCGGATCATCATTCTCTTCCCGGAAGTTCTAACTGTCAAGAAGTCATTACTCTTGAAAGACTTACTTTTCCGAATAAACTGTCAATCATTTTAATTCTTGGAGTATACGATTAAAAATTGGAAATTAACCCTCAATCACCGATAAATAAACAATTTGAACATTTATATCAATAACCGAAACAATTTGGAGTAATCATTTATCATCATCTTCATCGTTGATACTGTTCATCCATTTTGACGTTTACTTCTGAAAAAAGAAGGAAGGAAGGAAGGAAGAGGAATTCCGAATCCAATTTTCGATAATTCGAACCGACCCGAATTTAATTTGAACTATCGTAAGTCATCAGAATATTGCATCTTCATTAACTTTGTTTTATTTTCATCCTTCTCTGACGAATGTTTAATTTTGTTTGTTACCTTCATCTAACTGAGTATTTTAAATAATTCGGGATACTTAATATTCAATCCGTGATTTGGTTAAGTTAATGAGAGATAGATTAAACTAAGGAGCTTCATCGATTTTTCTTCAAGGACGTTTGTCCAGTGTGTTAGAGCATCGAACCCACCGGTCCGCGATAACGCTAGCCTTGGCTCACTGTCGGCCATCGCGGCGGACCACGCGTCATCGGGAGTTTTGTTTCACGGCCTTGCTACGGTATGCGAGGTCCACGCGGAGCGTCATATCAGTTCGAAGTAGTAAACAACGTAGTACGCATCGAGTAGAATTAAACACCGAGCCATAGTAAACACCGTATGATTTCTTTCGACCTATATTCTTTCGGCATGCATTCTCAGCCCATCCCTGAATAAATTTCCGAAAGGTTAGATTCAAAAGGGCACTGTTCTGATAAAGCGTCACATGCGATAAACGCGTAATAGGGAGAGAAATCTCCTTTACCGTAGATGCAGGAAAATGCTGATCAGGACGTAACAGTATGTCAACAAATATGTGTGTGTGTTTCTTTTGCAAAATATATATATTTTTTCACCTTAGCCGACGACGAGTCGCAGTGGATCGTTATTATTTTTACCGAACACATTTTCATATGTTATAAATTGTTTAAATTCCTTAACGTATCTCGTAACGTTTTCGTTTCTATGCTACATATACGAATCGGAAACATACGAATCGGTGTGTACAGAGATTTTTTCTTTTCGCGAAACCGGAGAAAGTGCCTCGATATAGAGAATATTATTGTTTGACTCGATATTCGCGAGGTGGTGTGTGTGTGTGTGTGTGTGTGTGTGTGTGTGTGTGTGTGTGTGTGTGTGTGTGTGTGTGTGTGTGTGTGTGTGTGTGTGTGTGTGTGTGTGTGTGTGTGTGTGTGTGTGTGTGTGTGTGTGTGTGTGTGTGTTTTTTTTTTTTTTTTTTTTTTTTTTCCTGTTCGAGGGGGGAAATGCATTATGCACCATAGGGAAGTTGCAACTTCCCCGTGTGTCGGACTCGCACCGACTAAAACCCTAACCTCTCATCTTTGGTCGTTTCGTTCTCCCGCGGGACCACCGTTAAGTATTACTTCGCGGGAGAGACCGTAGCCGCAGCTCTTCCTCCAATGTGCCCAAATGGTCTTACCTCCTTCGTCCTACAATCAACCACTCAGAGACCCGTGCCATTTTCTGGTTCTCCTCATGTTATCATCCTATTTCTTCCGCGCTCAGCGACGCGTAACTCCTTCATAACCTCACTTGCGAATCCGCTAATTGCATCCCACGCTGAGGTTGATTTCATCATGAGCTCTACCATGTTGTCTGAGGTTAAGTGTGCATCTAGAAACTCTTGTAGGACTTCTCGACGCTCCCTAAAACGCGGACAGTTGAAGAATGCATGTTCCGCATTCTCGTTCACTCCTTTGCAGACTGGACACTCCGGTGAATCTTCATAGTTAAACTTATGTAGATACTCCCGAAAACATCCATGACCTGAAACCACCTGGGTGAGGTAATAGTTGAGTTCCCCGTGTTGGCGGTTCACCCAAGTCTCTACTCGAGGTATTAATCTGTGGGTCCATCGTCCTTTGGTGGAAGTGTCCCAGCTTATCTGCCATCGCCGCAGACTTTCACTTCTCGCTGCTTTTTTCGCCTCCTCAGCGTCGGGTGTTGGGGTAACTCTTCGCTGGTATAGAGTTTTCCGTTCTTCCGCCAGCACTTCAATGGGCAACATTCCTGCTATAACATTAATTGCATCCTCCGAGACTGTGCGAAAGGCACAGGCTACCCTCAAAGCGCTAACACGACAGACGGCAGCTGCCATTCTTCTATACTCCTGGGTTTTCAGTGCGTCGGCCCATACAGCGATGCCGTAGGTGAGCACTGAAGTCATTACAGATGATAGTAGCATTCTCCTTTTTTGTCTGGGGCCTCCCACGTTTGGCATAAGCCTCGCAAGTGTGGTCACCACTCCAGATGCCTTTCTGCTCAGTTGGCTGATTTGCTCCTTGAAGCTCAGCTTTGCATCAATTATCACGCCCAGGTACCGGAGAAACGGCTGTGACGTCATCTCGTAATCACCAACTGTGATCGTGATGGTTTCCACCACTTTTCTGCTCGTTACTAGCACTGCCTCAGTCTTGTGTTCAGCGAGCTGTAGGCCGACTGATCGTAGCCATTTTCGGATTTTTGAAAACGATTTTTCAAATTTCATTTTGATAATCTCCAGGAGTTTCCCTGTGATTACCAATGCTAGGTCATCGGCAAATCCGACGAGTTTTACACCATTCGGTAGTTCTATGTTCAGCAGCGCGTTGTACAGGATGATCCACAGGAGAGGTCCAAGGACCGAGCCTTGAGGGACTCCACCGGTAACCCTGTATTTTCGGGGTCCTTCTGCCGTATCATATGCGAGATACCGTTCGCTAAAATAGTTTGTCACCATTTTTCGAAGGTACTGTGGCACGTTCATCCGTTCCATTGCCTCCAGGGTACAGTCCCATCTTGCAGAATTGAAGGCATTTTTGATGTCAAGTGTGACAATCAGGCAGTACTCCTTTGACCCTCTGCTATATCTTTTCCCCGAGATTGCTTCTCTGGCGGTATTCACTACCAGATTAATGGCATCCATGGTTGATCGCGACTTCCTGAATCCGTATTGATTGTCCGCTAGGGAGCCCTCCACGGCTTTCTCAATCCTAGTATGAACTATGCGCTCAAGGATCTTTCCTGCCGTATCTATCATGCACAGAGGACGATACGATGACGGCTCCTCCGGTGGCTTTTTCCCCTTGGGAAGGAGGACGAGCCTCTGCAACTTCCATTTCCTTGGGAAAATGCCCTCTCTTAGGCATGTATTGTACATGTCGAGGAACATCTCCGGCGCTATTTTGATAGCCGTCTTGAGTGCTACATTGGGGATTCCATCCAAACCTGGAGCTTTGGTGTTACCCACTTTCGCGCATGCTTGTAGCAACTCGTCCTTCGTGACGCTCGGTATCTCGTCCTCTTCTTCGTGGCCAGTCTGGTAGTTGAGCTCAGGTTGTTGGGGGAAAAGATGGGTGACGATCTTTGCCAACAGATGCGGGCACGATGGTGATCGCATTGGTTGACTTCTCAGCCGGGTCATGACCGTCTTGTAAGGTCGGCCCCATGGATCACGATCCACTTCGTTAAGGAGTTCGCGCCAGCTATCACCTTTGCTTTTCTTTATGGCTCTGTTTAGTCTCAGCCGGGCAGCTTTGTGCCTCGATTCCAAGGCATCAAAAGCGGCTTTCCTCCGAGCACGCTGCGCCAGTCTTCGGGCACGGTGGCACGCCTTTCGGAGAGAGGCAATATGTTCGCTCCACCAGTATACTTCCTGCCATTTGTTGCCAGATCCCTTTCGTGGCATTGTGACATCGCATGCATCCGCGACTCGCTGCATGATCTTTTCGGCTTTTGCAGTAGCACTGTCCTCAGTGGGCTCAGTGGTGTCCAGTGCTTCGCGAAAGAGATCTGCGTCAAAACTCCTCGCCTTCCAGCCAAGCGAGTTTGTCCTCGGCGGCAGCCTTTTCCGTCTCCGATCACAGTGTATCTCCCACATTATCGCCTGGTGGTCGCTGTGCGTGTATATGTCAGTTACCTGCCAGCAGTTTCCATCCCTAGCAAGACTACTGCTGACAAACGTGAGATCCACTACGGAGGTTGCTTCACCTTTTACAAACGTGGGTTTCGCCCCAGCGTTCAACAGAACCACATCTAAGAACGACACGGCCTCGAGCAGCGCTTGGCCCTTCTTGTTTGTCTTATTGCTGCCCCATTCGGTTGCCCAAGCATTAAAATCCCCAGCAATGGCCACGGGGTTATGCTCACTGGCCTCTTTAATCAGTCTGTCGAGAAAGTTCTTGAACTCATCGATCGTCAGACTGGGCGGGGCATAGCAACTGAGGAAATTGACTCCCTTGATTCTGGCTTTTACGAATCCCTTGTCTCCCTTCACCACTTCCTGGAGAGGCCACCCTGAACAAGACCATATAGCAGCCTTGCCGGTCGCATCCGTTTCCCAGAGTTGCGTTGCCGAGTGGTGGTGCGGCTCTGATATCATCACTATGTTAGGCTTTACTTCGCGCACGGTCTGTGTTAGCAGATCGTGGGCAGCCTCGCAATGGTTGAGATTCAGTTGGAGGACCTTCATATTCGTCTTCTGGCTTGCCTCTGGATTGCCTGCCCGTAAGCCGGACATCGACTGCTGCCAGCAATGTGGGCTGCCGTCTCCTTGCTGCTACCTTTCTCACTGCACAAGACACAGTGGGCTTCTGCTGTACACTTGTCGATCTTATGGCCCTCTATACCACATTTCATACAGTATTGTGATCTGTCGATGTTGCTCTCACAGTTCCGTGCCAGATGCCCGAAGTTCCAGCACTTATAACATTTTGTGGGTCTAAGCACCGAACGAATTCGGCACACGACCCATCCTATACGGATTTTGCCCTTTTCGCTGACCTTCTTAGCTGTGGCTGCTGGAAGCCTGACAAGTGCAGTCAGAGTACCCCCATACGCTTTGCGTAGCGATCGAACGGCCTCTAAGGTGGTACCGTCCGTATCGAACTCGCGTTGCAGTGCTTCCAGGACTTCCTCTTTAGTTGTGGACTCATCCAGGTCCTTGATCTCGAGATCGTCTTCCTGTATTTTGCTCTTGACGTTTGCGTTTTCTCCAAGGACGTTCGCGACTGCGGTTTGAAACTCTGCTGCTCTCCCCGCATGTTCCTTGCTGATTACCATGAGCAGGTCACCAGCTTTCGTTCTTCGCGTCGTCTCCATGCAGTTTCCCACCTCTTTGAGCTCGGCACTTTTCTTCACCCTGCTCAGGATCTCAGCGTAACTTAACTCACCCGTTTTCTGGATTATCAGAGCACTTGGGAGTCTCGGGATGTTTCGCTGTCTGCGAGGCTTGCTCCGCTGCACCTGCTGCCAGTCCGTGCTCTCACAGGCGAGCTTCGTCCGTTCGCTTGCAGAAGGCAAAGTATCTGGCTGATCCTTCTTCTTCTTGGCGTCCTTCACCTCAGGCGACGGTGGCGTACGCTTCTTCTTTCTATTCGCCTTAGTTATTCGCCTGGTCTTCGGCGTAGCGTACTTCTCTTCCTCTTGTGACACGGTTACTGCGGTCATTCCTCCGGTTTCCATGGGCGAGGTATGAGCGTCCCTGGATGTTTTCTTCTTCCCTGCACCAGTTTGGGCAATTTCATCTGTTTCAGCATCGATTTGCTCATCCAAAGCCAGGATCCCGTTAGTGGTGTTCGTTATTTTCGCGACCTTGCTCTTAATCTCTTTGTGGATGTTAATCTTCCCCTCCATGAATTTATTCAGTTCATCGAGCAACTTGGCGAGGTGCTCCATCTTCTGCTTCCTTATCTCTGTAGCACTTCTGGCTCTCTCTGGGTGTTTACTTGTCGCTTTGTACGCCACGGAGGCCAAGTGGTCCACCTCCATGGTATTCCCCAATCCCAGGGTATCCCTCTTCTGTGCCATGTCCGCGTGGGTTTGGCTCCCCCCAAAATCCATGGAGCCAGCACCAACCACCGGGGCTTCCACCCGATCGGAGTTGGCGGCGAGATTTGCCACGAAGGGCTTGCTCGCTTGGGGTAAGTATCGTTTAGACCCACTTTCCATATTTGGTTTATTGTTCGGGGTACCTTCCCCTAGGTTTTTGTAGAGGTGTCCTTCCTCTTCGCACCACATTTGGTCCGCGAGGGCTATTTTATTTCGCCCCAGTCCGCCAGTCGCTGCGACAGAGTCGAAGCTTCCAGTGAGGACTTCCCCTATCCGCCACCCGGGGACGCGCTCCAGTCGGAGTTGGGTCTCTCCGCGGGGGAGACATCCTGGAAGGGCATCACCCCCCTGGAGTGTGTGTGTGTGTGTGTGTGTGTGTGTGTGTGTGTGTGTGTGTGTGTGTGTGTGTGTG
>OY294025.1:17635702-17638202 GCA_958510785.1 Exephanes ischioxanthus | reverse complement strand
TTTTTTTTAATTACAGCGGGGAACGCGTACTTTTTTGTGCAACTGCAGCGGAGAATGTCTCGAGTTTTTAAAAACTATGTAGCGGAGAATATCTACGTTTTTGTAACTACAGCCCTATCAGAAGTCACAAGGATAATTCGAGGCTGATTCAAGGATCGCATCCTTGGTTTGGGCCACATGTTTAAGGATGATTCAAAGATTGTTCGAGGATGCAATTTAAAAAAAAAATCTACGAATCGCTGTTGTATCACCCGTGAGTTACCTTTATTGAAAGGGAAAAAAATGCTTGGATGCGTTCTAAAACATTGAATCCGTAGGAGACCAAGGATGTTTCGTGGATCTGAGAGCTTTTCCCAGATCGCCAAATAATGATTTCTGAAGGATCATTCCGGGTTGATTCGAGGCTCCGAAATTTTTTCCTTGATCCGAAAGCAACGATTTCCCAAGGATGATTCAAGGATCATTCGAGCTCCACAAAGTAACTGTGGTCGAGTGACAGACCTCAAACCAACCATGAACCGATCATGATTTATAAAATCTGACTGAATATTAAAAAATAATATATAAACGTTTCCAATAAAAATTAATTTGCTATTGATAGTCTTAGAGAAGAACGGTTCGGTATAAGAACTTATGGGAACCGATCGAGTTTCAAAAAATAGAATGGTTTCACACCGAGAAGTGTACACTGTACAGCGGTCGTGCGTCTGCCTTATAAGGTACTCGGTGACTGTTTCGTTTTCGAGAAACGTCGAGCTCGTAAGCCATCTAGTGAGTTCGTTGGAACTCCTGCTACACGCAGACCGACCGTGCGCAATACCTCACCCGAGTGTGTTGTTACTGCCGCTAGATGGCTTATGACCTCAGAGTTTCTCGAAAGCGAAACAGTCACCGGATTAGCTTATAAGGTAGACTTACGACGGCTGTACAGTGTACACTTCACGGTGTGAAATCATCTATTTTTGATATCGATCGGTTCACATAAGTTCTTATACCGAACCAATGTACCCTAAGCCTTTCGATGGCAACTGAATTTTTATCGCATACTTTTATATATTTTCTTTATTCAGTCCAATTTATAAACCATGATCTGTTCGGGGAAAAAATTCTGAGACCCTCGTATCATCCTTGTATCGTCCTTGCATCGCCTAATGATTCAATGATTTAAGAATCAAAAAATAATCCACGAACCATCCTTGGTCAACTACGAATTCAATGTTCTAGGAATCGAAAAGAAACGATCCTTGAATCACACCTGTATCTGCCTTGAAGCACCCGTGAGTCCTCTAACACCGGAAACATTATGAATCCTCGAACCATCCTTGAATCATCCTTAAGCATGCGGCCCAAACCAAGGATGCGAAATTTCGCATCTTTGACGACTTCTGACAGGGAGGGGAGGATAGAGGAGAGTCTTCCTTCCTTCCTCCTGCTTTTGGGTCTGGCTTTTTTTCCATCCACCATCCTTTTTTGGGTTCAAGTTTTTTTAAAAATCCACCCTCCTTTTTTGGGTCTGGTTTTTTTTATCCATGCTCCTTTTTTGGGTCTGGTTTTTTAGAGCTTATTTTTTTCACGCTCGCTTCTCTTCGGGTTAGTTTTTCAGCGCTAATTTTGTTCCGGGTACACCTTTCTCTCGGTGACAAGCTCGCGATCGACGAGTGGATTAAAGAACTTGGATACGTCAGCCGCTATAGAGAAACAAAAACGATATTCTCCGCTATAGCGGAGACAACATACATTTTCCACTCTAGAGAAATTGCCCGCTGCAGACGAGTATATACGACGAAAGCAACCGCGAGCGAGCTCTCTGAGTATCGTACGTTTCAATTATTTCAATCGTTCAATTCCATTTCCACATACGGAGCAAGACTATTTCGTTGAATCTTTCGAGTCTTCCTTGACTCCTTTACTTTTGGGTCTGGTTTTTTTTTTCATCCACCCTCCTTTTTTGGGTCTGGCTTTTTTTACATCCACCCTCCTTTTTTGGGTCTGGCTTTTTAGCGCTTATTTTCTTTCACGCTCGCGTTTTTTGAGTTAGGTTTTTAGCGCTTATCTCGTCTTTGCGAACTGATTTTGAAATCGTACGCTCCAGTCTCCTCGCTCCGTGTGCGAACCCTCGATATATCAGCCCCGCTTCGGAGAAAGAAATACAATCTACCTATTCTCCGCTGCAGTGGAACGAAACACACACGTATTCCGCGCTGTATTGGAAAAAACATAAAAGATATCGTCCGATGTAGTTCGAAAACACTGTATCTTCCACTCTCGAGATATTCTCCGCTGTAGATACATACATATTCTCTTACGAGCTGCAACCGAGCGAGCTCTCCGAGTACGATACATTGAAAAAAAAAGTTGAATCCAGCCGTAAGGGAAACCGATAGCATTCGCGGAATACCATTTCCACCGACGGAGATTGAGAGAGAGAGAGAGAGACTATTTCTTCGAGTCTCTCTCTTTCGAGAGAATACGGATTTTTTATGTACGACGAAAGTGATTT
>OY294025.1:17456262-17635502 GCA_958510785.1 Exephanes ischioxanthus | reverse complement strand
TTTGTTTCGAGTAAATATCATTTTCAGTGCTTTTCTTGTAAGTTGTTTTCTCTCACGATGTGATAATTGCCCACGGCGTTGTTATACTGGGCCAGTATTATTATTCTTTAGTTCAAAAGGGCGTTATATTATTTTCATTACTTTTTCAAGAGAACATTATATCGGTACGCTTCCCAGGGGAATAATACGACGAGCTCGAGCCGCAGACGCGGCTGGCGCCCTAAAAAGAAATCGAGTCGCCGTATTTATTGAATAAAAGATTAAATAAATCTGGTTCGCTATTATTGGGAACTTCGAACTAGACCTGACCCCCGTCCCCACCCCCCATTCCATTATAATATATATATATATATATATATACACACACACTGTAACTCCCCTACACAATAAAATCTCCCGTGTGGCCCCGGTGACGTCACACCGCGAGAGCCCGGGAGATCCTGTCAGCCGGGAGCACTGCAGCCGTCGGACAAGCCCGCTGAGAGACAAGTGGTGCCATCCGACAGGATCGAGCGGCGGCTGGATCGATGCTGAGCGACGCGCACGCGCAATCCCCCGCACCAGCGAGGTTTCGGAAGCACAGCGGCGCGGTGCCGCGGAATCGATGCGAAAGCACGCTCAAGGTCAAAGAAAGGCGAAAGCGAGGGAAAATCAACACACCCCATTGGCGAGGAATGACCACACGACGAGCTGCACACGGCACCGACCGAGTGTATCATTAGCTCGGAAGGTAACACCGGATGATCGTCACAGCAATACCGACACGGTATTGGAGGGCGAGGGGAGCTTCCCGCGGAGAACCAATCATAAAATTAACAATCGGCCGATCGCACGCAGACGCGAGTCCGCCAGAAATCTGCCAAACCGACGGAGTGGGAGTCCAAAATCGGGGTATAAAGGACGGCGATTTCAGCAGCCGATCAAGAAGTATTGGATCTACCTTACCAGCGGCAACTCTCCAGGATTACCAGGGAACAGTGAAAAGTAAAAGTGCCCAGTGAAATCAGTGAAAGAAAAGTGGAATTGTGCAAAAAGGACTTATAAAATCGGTGCTGAAAAGGACTTATAAACTTTGTGAAAATGGACTTATAAACTATCGCGGCCAGTGAACTTATAAAAATTGTGCCGATCCGGACTTCTAAAATTGGTGCCGCTTCAGACGTATAAGACTCGTGCCGGTTCAAACTTATAAACTGTGTGCCGATTTGGACTTATAAAAATTGTGCCGATCCGGACTTCGAAATTTGATGCCCCTTCAGACGGATAAAACTCGTGCCGTTTCAAACTGAGAAACTGTGTGCCGATTCGGACTTATAAAGCCTGTGCCGAGTCGGACTTATAAAAAGTGTGCCGTTTCGAACTTAGAAAATTAAGTCGTTTCGAACTTATAAAAACAAAAAACGTGCCAACTCGGATTTAGAACAATTGTGCTGAACTCGGAGTTATGACAGACAGGTGAACGGGACCGCAGGACATTCACAAGTGACCGGAACGGGTCAAAGTGACAGTGAGCAGGACTGGTAAAGTGACCAAAGTGACCGTCAGAAAGGCCTCGAATACCACGGGATAAGCCGACAACTCCAAGGACCACAAAAGGCATACTCAGGGAAAGGTTCACATCTCCTGAAGACGCATATACCATCATTTTAAGGTAAAAACGTCCCTTTTGTAAATAAACACCAATTGCAAGTCGCGAGGTGAGCGAGCTGTCACCTTCAATCGCCGAGTCGTGACGTCAGAGCAAACACAGCCGAGCGCGACGACCAGCCGAATTCAGCGGCGATCGAGAAGCCACCCGCGCATGCGCAGTGCGGTATACGCGCGAATAAAACCGGCCAATTAATACTCTAACTTCAAGCACGTAATTTATGCGAAATAAAGAGGAAAAAGATTCGAGTATTGGAATAATCGATTTACACTCATCTGGTTACCAATGAAAATAAATTGTTGGAACGATAATAAAGGAACGCAATCATTCCAGAAAGAGAAAAACCTGTAATTATATGAGAACGTGTCAATTTACAAATAAAATTCATTACTTTGGCATATAAAAACGTCTCTGACACACCAACCCATAATTCCTAGACGCTCGAGTCCACGAATCCTTCCGTTTGAGCGCCCGTTCCTCTTAAGGAGGTGCGCAAATACGGGAAAATTATTGTAAAAGGCATTTGCTCCTGTTACAACACATATCGAACGTCGCTTTCGAGACATGTTTCGAGCCAAGATGTATGTTTCTCTCTCTCTCTCTCTCTCTCACTCTCTCGTGTCTCGCGGGGACCGAGAAGAGATCGCCGCGGTAGGGAAGGAGGCTGCGAGCAGCATCGTAACCGACGCGAGTAAACAATATTTCGTTCTACTATATATCTTTTATTAAATTCGATCGTTAAAATTTTACAGCCAAACATCGTGTCCCGTCTATTCTAGAATGTTACCGAAACAATCGTTGAATATCTTCTCTTGTTCCGGGTCGTTCAAATAGTCAGCTACCGTGCCTAGTCGATTGATCTCTACTATCATGTCGCGCACCGTGGTAGCGGGAACGCCGAACGCCCGTCCGCATCTCTCGAACGTCTGTAAAGTAAAATAAAAATTAGTATTCTTTTGTATCGCGTTCTTGTCTTATTTATTTATTTATTTATTTTTTTCGTGCAAGTCTTACCATCCCCGATGAAATTTTCATCTTCCCCAGTAGGATGCATAGTTTTATCATTTCGGTCTTTGGCGCCTGCGTCTTGTCTTCGGGTTTCCGTTTCTGCCGTCTCGTTTGTCCCTCCTCCGACGCCGCGGCAGCCTCCGCCGCAGCAGCCGCCACCACCACCGTCGCCGCGGTCGCTGCCGCGGTTGCCGCCGTAGCTGCAGCACTCGCCGCCGATGCCGCCGAAGATGCCGCTGCTGTCACCGCCGAAGCAATCGCTGTCGTCATCATCGTAATCATCATCATCATCGTCGTCGTGGTGGTGGTGGTGGTGGTGATGGCGGTGGTGGCGGCGGTGGTGGCGGCGGTGGTCGTCGGAGAGTCCATCATTACGCGGGACGATGTCGATGTCACGGGAGATGACGGTAATCGGTCATTCCTCGCCTCCTTCGACGTCCGTGGCAACGGCAGCAGCGGCGTCGTCGTCGTCGTCGTCGTCGTCGTCGTCGTCGTCGTAGTCTTCTCGTGGACCATTTCCGAAATGTTCCTCTTCCGCTCCATCTTTAATTTCGTCGATCGATCCTGACGAAAGAAATTTTTGTACCGGTGATTCAGTTTCGCGGTCCTTGTCTATATGTATATGTATATGTATATGTATATGTATATGTATATGTATATGTATATGTATATGTATATGTATATGTATATGTATATGTATATGTATATGTATATGTATATGTATATGTATATGTATATGTATATGTATATGTATATGTATATGTATATATGTATATGTATATGTATATGTATATATATATATATATATATATATATATATATAGTGATATTATTATTTTCCCCCGTGGGGAGGAAAAAAATCACTTGTAAATTTCAAACTAAAAATGGGACTAAAATCGTGCAACGGGTGGGGAGGGGGAGGGTCAAGCAAAATAATGGTACTCGTCGGGGACAATAATAACAGTCGTTTAATAATAATCAAAAAGGAAAAGTTAAACCGTAGAAAATGAGAAAAAAAGCCAAAAATCAGAAATAAAAATAAGTTACAAAATATCAATAAGGGTCAGTCGGTAATGAAATACAAAAAAATTGGTAAATAACAAAGGTCGGGAATAACAGTCGCTTCAACGCCGGTACGGGTACGTTGAAGAAATGAAAACAAAAGAAAATAACAGTCGCTTCAACGCCGGTACGGGTACGTTGAAGAAAGAAAACGAAAATGAAAAAAATATTGGGGAGAGATTACAAATAGTGTGGGACGGTCTATCTGGGGAAAACTCGCAAATAGTAAATACGGTAAGGGATAAACTGAATATAATCGCAAAAAAGGGGGGAGGATCACAAATACTTAATTCTGAACAATAATCTCGGAGAAAATCAAAAATGCAAGTAGACTACAGTACCTATACGGATTTTTTCAAGATGGCGGCTTTGAGGAGTGGGGGTGCTGTGTAGTGTGCTCGGCCGGGCCGCTAGGCCCGCCGGCTCGCTGCTGGGGTGGTTTTCCCCTCCCCCTTCCCCCTGCGGCCCCTGTAGGGATGTGGTGGGTGTCCAGGGTGAGGAGCTGGAGGAGATGTTGCTTCTTCGGCTGCCAAGTCCCGACCACCCGCCCCTGGTCGATCCCTTGAGTAGCTCGACTTGAGCTGTGGACGGAGGGGATGATGGAGAGAGGGTAGTGAAGGGAGGGAGTGAGCGGGGGTAGTGGAAGGGCGTGAGAGCGTGGCGGGGGTGTTTGGTGTAGTGGGGGTGAGTTGACTGGAGCGCGCGCGGGGCCAGCTCGTGACGGCGTAGTGGCGAGTCGCGCCATGTTGGATTTTTGGGGTACGCTAGCGGCCGAGCGGCGGCGGGCCCATCGGTTCGGGTGCGTGAGAGGGGATGCCGAGCGGTGCAGCGCGTAGACGGTATAGCGCTGGCTTGCTGCGGGAGGCAGGGCTCTCGCTCTTACGCGTAGGGTATTTCTCGAGGATAGCTGAATGCTTTGCGTAAGCTAGCTCGGCCGAGTGGGCTAAAGCGTCGAATTCAAGCCCCGTTTTTCTTGGGAGCGTGAGTTCGATTCCAATATGTAGCAATGTTTTTTATTTTTGCAGCACTTTGAAAATAAATATATGAAACGGGTGAGGGAAGGTAAGTAAAAAATAGTTTTGTTTAAAATGTTTACAATAAAGTTTGCATTTTTATTCTTAAATCTAGTTTTACAGTTTTAATGTATAGATAAAGAAAAATGATTTTGATTATTTTTAAATTTAAACTCCAATGCATATATTTTTTAATGTATACAAATTTAAAAATTATTTAGCCTTGCGCGGCAATGTTGAACAAATTTTTTAACACAGACTCCGCGACCCGTTAACGAGTTCCCAGAGTGTTTATTAATGTTTTTCGTATCAGTCGCCACCTTACTCATGATACGTTTATGAAATCTTGCGGCGATTCGATCGTTTTATTTGAGATCGGCGGTGAAAAGATTCCGGAATTGTAGTAGAGATCCCCCGCTACACATATGATAAAGGAACATAATACAAAACTGGCCACACACATTTGAAGAGAGGCTTTGAATTTGCTTGGTATTCCATCGATAGAGGGTGCAGTTCTTGCGTAGGCGGTGGATATGACTTGGTACAAGCGGCGGAATGCCGTAGCTGTCGAAGTACGATCCACGTCCTCGGCCATCGATGTAGATTGCGACCCAGTGTGTTCCAGGGCGCGTGTGGTCGTCAGTGTTCACAACAAGGGCAGTCGGTCTCGTTAACAGAGTTGGAATTTGATCCGCTGCATGAACACTTCGCGAGACTTTAGAGTGTAAGCCCTGCAATGCCTGGCCAATCTGGATCGTATTCATCACTTGTTACGACTGGAGAGTAACAGTCGCGTGGCTTCTTCAGATTCATAAGTTCCGGTAAGAAGTCAAACTGTTGTATCCGCGTGGCTGTAGGAGGAACGTCGCGACGAATCCACTCCTTTAATTTTGCAGCGTTGTTTAAAGCGCAAGACAGTTCCGGTCTGTTCAAGAGCCCGTGATGCAGACAGACTTGCGCCGAAGAAGGCAGATCGTTGAATGATGGACAATCCGTTTCCTCGAGGTTTTTTATCTCACGAGCTGTCACATTTTGCAGGTATTTCGCTTTTTCATGTCCGCGAGTATAAATGGTTCCAGCAGTCCGTGTGATCTGTGGGAGATTTGCGTGTAGTGTTCTGAGTCCTACGTCTCCTTCGAACCACTCCAGACCGTGATGATGGTGAGTCGTCCAATTATTCTTCGCACGCACTGCTCTTGGGAGATCCGTGAAAACGTATGTCGGTGAAGTGATCCAATGCCCGAAATACTTTTTATCAAGAGTGACGACAGCTACTTCTTTAGCAATGAAGCAGTCATCCTTGTCGTAAAACCCTTGAATATCGATGACGTAGTCCATTTTGTTGAAAAATGTTATGGCCCAGTAAATACAACCGCTACTGTCGAAGGATCGCTGCGTACTACCGATGAGCGATACAGGTGCATCTTCACGGTTTTGATGCTGGAGGGGATGAGCGGGGGTGTGTCACCAATTCGTTACTTGTGCTGGTTTTTCTTACCTCCCCAAGGGTTCAACCCCTTTCGACGCCTACTTACAAATAGCAAAGAAGAGAAGTGACGTAAATAGTCTGTCCCAGCATCCCCACTATTTGACTACACCTTGTACGAGTCCTGCTGATTAGTGTAACGCAATGGAAGTTCAGTTACAAAATAATTCTTCTACGGTATAGAACTAAAAATGGTCCTCCGAAGAGCAAAGTCTGTGGAGGTATTCACGAGCCGTAACCACGCGACCCAGCAGAGCGGAGCGCGTGTGGGAGAACGGAATAACCACGGCTGGGTACAGCATTCCAGGTCGAAGTCTACAACGCGCCGGGACAAACGCAGGCAGCGTCCAAAACAGCTTCCAAAAATATGGTTTATCCGAAGACGTCAATATCTCGCTCGTGAAAGGCGGAGGCAGTTGCGGGCATCGGTGAATAACACTTAGCTTAATAATTAAAGCTTGGAGTCGTAAAAACAAAAAAATAAAACTGATTCATTAGATATGTATATACATTCGTTTTGTTACAGCAAAAATGTGAATGTATCCATGAGGCCCATCCACGGCGCAGCGAAAAGATCGACACTGAAAAACGAAAAAGGCCTGAAGAAGCAGAGGAACGGAAGCAGGTGAGAACGGAGGTAGCGTGATTTGAGTCGAAACGGCCGATTGGTCAATGGGTTATTAAAATCGAGGAGCTTAGAAAGAGAGGTACCCTCGTCGGTCGCATCGCGGTGTACTGAGGTAAAGGGGAGTGTGAAGAAGCGTAATGCCTTTTACTGTATTCTCGCACCTAGCTTTGATTTTGTTTCGGGTGCCGCTTCCGGCGCGGGCCTGGCAACTGCCGCGCGTACGTGACCAAATCGTTCGACGTTCGTTTCGTCTTTCTGATTATGAAAACGCAGAACTCTACTGTGTACTTGTTACATGCTATGTTTCGGTGGTGGTTTTATCATTTCCTTTTCCGGTGACAGTATTCGATAATAACAAATCGTACATCTAAATGGGCCTTATTATGCGCGGCCGAAGATCGTCGTCTCAATACTTAAAAATATATATCTGCCGCAACTTATTTGTCATATATAGAACTCAACTTAATATTAGCAATTAAAACTACGTTTCCTTGTATATCTATATAGGTATCGATTTTACCTCGTACCTGAAGTTAATTATGTTACAGATAGTCTTTTGGTCCCAAATTTACATGTCATTTTTGTTTATTAACTTCCTTTTCCTAGGTTTAAATACTGAAGAGGGAAGGTTATTTTGTCCCCTTCCGTCTTTTCTTGCTGTACTCATTGGGACGAAAATCTTTCCGATCTTTTACGTGAGAAAGAATTATTAATTAAATTTCCTTAGGTGTTAGATGTAACAAAGGGGAAAGGATTGCTACTCATTACATGTTTCGTCTCTCGGTTCGTTCAGGTGTGTATTGGTTATGGGGAGCACGTACAGGGGTGAGGCCCCTTTGCTGTGGCGCGCTGGTGTAGCCGCCGCTCGGCTCCTCAGGTAGTCATCCCGGTTGGTCATAAAATTCTGCCGCGATTGAACTTATTGTTAACGCAATGTTTTTCTTTTGACATTGACATCGTGATGAGAGTCTATCGGATGACTCGGAATTAGTGTCAATTTCTATTAATATTGGGCTAAAAGATAATCGGAAACTATAATGTCGATTGTTATATTGAATGTTATTGGTGTCTAATGAAATGTAATTCCTTGCTTAGTTTTATAGGTATGGAATTTGAAGAATTCACGTGCTTGACTCTCTGTACTATTTTCTTTCATCTTTGTCTTTCGTCTGGAAATCCTTCTAAGTGATTCTTGTCTACAAGTGAATAGTCTTTTAACAAAAATATGTCCTCCTCGGATTTCGAATAGAGGGGCGGAGTACCTCGTTTCTACCATTGCATCACTCTCTAATCTCGTTGTCTACTAACGCCGATTCCTCCTAATTCAGAGTGTCAAAACCCGGAACCTTGAGGCTCTTCATGGGTTTCTGAGACCTGTAGGCAACGTGTCGAGACGACGCGTCGTGCCGAGAGTTAGGTCCCCGGCGGTTGATGACCGCGGGCCTTTTCATTCATAGTTTTTCCGTGCGATGGTACGGAAGAAACTTACGACCTTTGGGATCTATGAAATTTAGTCGATACTCGTGCCTTGGCAGGTAGCGAGCTGCCTCGAGTAGGTTGGCTTTTTTTAACGCCTTGTAGTGGCGTAGCGCTGTGTGTCATAGGCCACCTTTCCGACTTGTCTTTCTTGTCCCGTCTAGATCGATCGTACCCTGGCGTTAGATCTCTTTAGGTTTGAAACTGATTTTCTTACCGACTGAGTTGATAAGTTAGCTCTTGGCAGAAACGGGTCTTTCATCTAGTTTGTTGATATCTCGGACTATCTGACCAAATTCTTTCTCTTTCTTAGAAGTTATATTTCCTTTACTCCAGTTTTAGTGAGCGAAATAGTGAAGAAAATTTATGCGTTACGCTGGACTTAACACCTCCCCCTCTTTCAAGACGATTATTAGGAGAATCCGAATAATC
Source organism: Exephanes ischioxanthus (assembly GCA_958510785.1). Lineage (NCBI taxonomy): Eukaryota > Metazoa > Arthropoda > Insecta > Hymenoptera > Ichneumonidae > Exephanes > Exephanes ischioxanthus. Next base: position 17,626,749 of record OY294025.1, on the reverse strand, counting down.
GGCTTAATTTATAGGTGGGTGTTCGGCTGAGTTGCTTGTTTCGTCTCGAATTCTCAAATTCTTTCCTTTTCCTTTATCTTTAGATCTCTTTTTTTTCTGATTATCTTTTTCCCTCCCCTTTTTTTTAATCCTTGTAATTCTTTCTTAGTAGATGTGTAATTTTCCTATAGCTATTTTTACTTGATCTAGATTATTCATGTTAACACCAGTGATTATGTTTGTGTCGTTGACAATTTGCATTGATGTTGCATTGCTGTTGCCCTTGCATCAGGGTGCGCTCTATCCCTTATAATTTAAACTTAATGATACTTATGGTTGAGGTAATTCGTTGTCAGTATGGACGGTGGTTGAGTTCGAGGCTTCGAGGTCTGCTGTGTTGCCGGCGTTCGACCCGCGGACTTTCCACATTAAAGCGTTCGGGATGTCGCTTCCTGTTCTCCTGGATATGTATGTCGTGTTCGGTCAGGATAAACCAGCTCAACTGGCCCACTGGTAATAGTAGATCGTCTTGGAGGCTGTATTTGGTGCCGCCTATAGTAGCTTGCTCAGTTTGCTCGGGTATTAATGAAACCCATTCCTCCAGAATGCAAGCGGGAACGTCCTTCCATTGTGGAGGCACGTTTATTCCCACTGCGATTTCCCAGTATGGTTTCCTTCCGTGGTTTTTGTACGAATTGTCCGGAGTGATTATTAGGTTATACTGGACCATAGTCTGTGAATCATAAGATGGGTCGTGTCCTTCAACCATTCAATCATTGTTACATGACAACCAAGTGGTTCGTTCCTTCCCATGCATTTGATATCTATATATTATTATTATTTTTTTTTGTTTGTTTTATTTTTATTTTATTATATATATATATATATTTTCTTTTTTTCGATTATTTATTATTATTTTTTTTTCCTATAATTGGTATTATTATTTTGTTAATATGGTTATATCGGTTTATTGTTAGTATTCCCTTCTTCCTTTTTCTATTGGTGTCTGGTTATTATATATACGTATTTCTCTCTGTCTGACCCCTAAAAATTCTGTGAGTAAAAAAATAGGTTTTATACTCCCTTAAACCAGAGTTTCGAGAACTCCTACTGGTAGTACATAATCTGAATCATCGGCTCCATCATCCAGTCCGATGATGCTGTTGAGGATACCCGGAGAGGGTATGAGGTCATCGTATTGGTTGATGAACGTGTTTAGCATTCGGGAGAGTCCGGGCTCCCTTTGCGGTGAGTTCCGTTGACATGGAGTCGGAGTGCGGGGGGTCGCGGGGGGTCTTTCGACAGGTGCCTCGTCCTCAGGTGATTCTGTTTCGTCGTACCTTCCTTCACCCAAATATTCGATGCTGCTAGGGTTTTGTCCGTGAGGGATGATCGTATCCCCTCTCCAGTAATACTGCGTTCCTCCAAGCAGAATGGGTTCGTTGGGGTTCGCACCCAGCCTTCGTGCCCACATTCGTCGGGTCTTATCGGTGAGCCTTCTCCATTCTGGTGGTACCCACACGTACCGTCTTGGTTGCACCGTGCGTGGCAACCTCATCTGCCAGTAGCAGACTACTCTTCCCATTCCTAATGACGGGAGAAGCGGAGTTCGGTTGATAGTAATGGGCAACCGATCTATCACGTAATTAATCCGAGGTAGACTCCAATATCGGATGGGTTCCAGGAAGTTCAGCCATCCGTTTCTTCCATGTATTGGGACCATACACTGCTGGCGTGAGGGTAAAAGCACGTCTATTGCCCAGTGATACGTTGTCCGTCCTAATACGATATCGTCGTACGGGTTATCGCGCAATTGCCCGATCCAATCATCCAGTCGTTCGGGAGTCAGACATCTCCATTCGGGGGGAACGTATAGTTCGATGTCCCTTTGAGCGAGGTCGATATACATGGCGATTTTCCAGTAGCAATACAACCTGGTTGCGCCGGGGGCGAGGCAAGGGATTACCTTGGTGTGTATTCGTATTGGTAAATGTTCGGCCGGACTGATGTTTCTGCCTACTCTCCTCCTTCGTGGGGGAGGTGTTCCTACTGCGGGTGGATATTGGGACATGTTACCTGCTGTTTGTGGGTAAAAAAAAACTTTATTAATATATAATTGGATGTTTTTAGTCTCCATTTGTCGGGACCCTTGTTAGTAATATATACAAAGAATGTTCCGTTAATCACTGGGTATTCTTTGTTGAGAATTATTTTGTAAAGTGGTTACAGGGAGCCTATTGTCAGCCATAGTCTTTATGCCAGGATTTTATCTCGCGGCCGCATTAATTATGGGTACGTTTCTCCAGTGAAAAAAACATTTGGTTTTGTTCAGGAGAAGGGAGGTTAATAGTGCCCTTTTTTGCTTTTTCGAGGGTTGGGTACAGACCTGGAGGTTTAATTGCCGTATCAGGTTTTTGTGTTCCTTCAGCGGTGGTCACTTTTCCCTCTACTTTCATAATAGTGGAATAGATCTCACGGGTTTGGTTACCTTTTTGCTCGGGGATCTGGGTTCGTGCAGCCGCGATTGGAGGTGAGAGATTAGATCTTTCGTCCCGAGAGACGGGAGTTAACTCTTTTGATTGTATTACCTGTTCTGTTGGTGGTGAATAAATTTCATTATTACGCCGGGGCACTTTGTAAACGATTTCGGTAGTCGGTGTCGTATTTTCCCTTGTGGAAGTCGGGGATATTTCCTTTGTCTCTAGTATATCATGCGTTGTTGATAAACAATGTTCTCTGTTAGGACACCGAGGTATTTTATATATACCGGTGGAGATCTGGATCGATCTCTCCCTGGGCCAAATAAAATGTATAGGCTGTGCTTCGGATACTGGTCGGTATGCGGGGTTAAAATGTGTAGGTAGCGTTGTGCTTTGATACGTTCGAATAGGAATACTCGAACCTGATTGACTGTCACCGCAGCCGAAGGTTTGTTGTAGGTCGTAAATACGGGAGTCAAAACCGAATTGCAGTGGTTCGGCTTGTGCGCTGGTAAAATGGTTAACGGGGGCGAGGGTTGAATGACCGTTCGAGGCTTCCTGCGGAAACAACGGCTTCTCACTTGCCTTTCCATCTCCGTTATTCTCGCCATCTCCCTTAGGGGGTCGCTTGTTGAGGTGCAGAAGGAGGTAGGTTACGGAGTCCCAGATGGCTCCGACGAGATATAATGACCACCCATAGATGGTATGTAAAGCGTATCCGTGTATTATGGTGTCAATAATTAATTTAATTCCTCTGATAATCATGAATATCCCGATCAAACCCGCGCTGACTGTCCCAAATGTTGAAAAATATCCCCACGATTTTTCCCATGATGTCTCGATAATTTTATTAATTGCTTGTTCATCTATTAAATTCGCAATCGTTCCACCTTGTGTTATGGTGGGCTGGCCGGCTATTCCCCTAGCTACTGAGTTGAGGATGGCCGGTCTTTCTGCGGGGAACATAATGTGGTCGCGCAGATCATCCAGGTCTTTCTGCGTATATATCCCGCTAGTCGCGAGATTCTGTGGGTTGCGATAAGACCATGTTTGCTCGGTCAGGGGTTGGAGAGTGGTCGGCGCTAGGCCGTGAATGGGTCGGGGCTCCAATGAATACCATTCGCCGTCTATCCTATACATGGATGGTACTAAAGTGTTACAGGTTACCTGCGTTCCTGTTCTTTTAAGAATGTGTGTGCGAGGGGTTAGGTAGTATGAGTGGTTTCCTGCTTCGACAGGTAACTGTGTATAACACTCCTTCGTTTCCATAATCCTGACTTCTAACGCAATGCATTTTACTATATGGGCGACCTCTCCTGCTAATGCTGCCATGTATCCAGGACCTTTCATGATATTATATGCAAACTCATCGGGCGTTTGTTTCGCAAGCCCGATCGTGTTTTCCAGCACTTGTCTTTCGAGATCGCATCTTTGGATTAAGATATCGTTATACATTTGCGTGATTTGTTTGCTCAGGTATTTTTCTACGTACACGAATTTGGAATTTACATATGCGAATACGTCAAGATTAGATGTTGACAGGGCATCCCTTTTGATAAAAGGAATACCCTTTTGTGTTTCTACTATTAGAAGTTTCGGGTGTTCGGTACGAATTAAAGTGTAACCGCAGACGATCGACCGATCGCGAATAGTCAAAGAAAAGATTACTTCGCCTTCGAGCAATGAGTATAAAGTTTGCTTGAATTCGGTATTTCGGTCAGTCGACCGGGTAGCGCCTCCCTCGTAAAGTAATCCGTAGCGCTTACTATGGCAGCTATCCTCGGGAAAAGGGTCCCAATACGTGTCTCCACCATCTATGTCTACGCACCGGCCCTCATTGAGCTCGCATTTTGTACCTGAGCGTAAAATTACCTTGTTGGTTTCTACATCTACATCGGCCATATAATCGCGGAGGGTTATTTTTACGGTTCCCATTACGTATACCTTGTCCCAATTACCGTATGGGTCGGAGTAATACACGCCTTCACATTCCGAATTTGGAGTTAGGGTTCCAGCTATTGAGATGGGTCGACTAGTTGTGCTGTTAGTTGTGATTCCGTTTACTTCTGTTTGTCCGATTTTTATACGCCCGTATCTATATATATTATTGCAAACGTCGCGAGAAATGTTGTCCACGTACGAATTTTCCCCATTAGGAACATCCATTCCGTGAGACCACATTCCGCACCGACGGATTACGCGGTAGACCTCAATTTTGCACTGCCTTACGCGTATTGATGAGTATTGATTGATCTGGAGTAATTGTATGTAGACCGATGTCTTATCGACTTCCTGTCGAGGGATGTCATAGCTTCCGACTTCTAGCAGCGAAACTGTTGTGATACTCAACGTTGCGCCTGTGCAATCGTATCCGATTAATCTTTCCGCGGGGCGTATTTGGACTAACAGGTGAAGTACCAAGAACCCCCATATTAGGTGGATTTCCTTCATCTGTAATGTTATTGAGTTTATGTTTGTTGGTAAATTGAACGACATGCTACTTACTCGTGGAGTATCAAAAATTTTCATATGAGCCCCATGTGGGCGGGAAATAATTTGGGTACGTGACTTGGAAAAGAATGGGTAATGCCTATACTTGGGCCCTTCGCCGGCCCCTTCTCTTTTTCCTTTTCTCCGTCCCTTTTTGTTTCCATAAAACTCGTGGTACGCTAGAATTTACTTTACTTGTTTCTTTTCGTTCTTGTGTAACACCTTTGTAATCGATATCACAAAAAAATGGTTCGTACCCGTGAGCCGATGACTCCTTCGTTACAAAGATTGTTAGATCGTCATCCCTCAGTGAAAGGGGCGATTATTATTGAAGTGCAACGGGGTGTACGTCGAGTGCGCTATATTCGTCGGATGTTGAACGACACGGCGTAAGTATAATGTTAGTTTGACTATTTTATCTCTATACGTATCCTTGTTTTATTATGTGGGGTTTGTCTCGTGTCCCCCTTTGTTTTAGGTGGGATTTTCAATACGAGGATATTTTTGACCTGCGCCGTCTTTTCGAGTTGGACACGCCGGAACCCCAGCTTCCCCGGCGGCAAGAGCCTGTTATCGCGGAGGTGCAACCTATCCGACCCCGTGCTTTTCGACAGTGGCTGTGGTTCGTATCCCTTACCCCCTTTTTTATAGGTTAAAGATTTTAAAGGGGCTTTTTTTCAGGTTTATTTGCCGAGTTCTGTCGCTCTTGGCGATTTTCCTTTAGGTTTTTAGCCTTTCCGATATAATATACTATTCTTTTAGATATATATATATATATTCCCTGTTTGTTCTATTTTTTTTTATATTTCTTCTTTTTTTTATTGTTATCATTTTTTTCTTTTCCCCTTTTTCCTAGTTAAAACTGGTTTTCTTACACCCTTTTTTTGTATCGTGCCTGTTCCTTTCTTTTCTTTTTCCCTCCTAATCTTTGTCACAAAGGTGGGGGGATAGTTACCGTGCTTTCCTGTAGTGGAACTTACTCCTTTGCTCTGTTCGTGGGGAGACCTCTACCCCTTTCTCTCACGTGTTTTGCTGTGTCCGGTAGCGGGGATCTCTTTCTACATATCTCTATTTGTCTCGTTTGCCTATTGGTACGGGGGGGGGGGGGGGGGGTGAAATTTTCCTTTCGTTTGCCTCCTATTGGTTTGATTCGATTTTTCGGTTTGCGTATGAGGCGGGGGTTGTGTCCCTTAAATACTCGGACCGGGTCGTCGTGCTCTTCAGTTTCAATTTTCCTTCAAAACCAAAAAAACAAGATGTTCTTTGCGATGGAACAACTCCGTGAGTGTACCAACGAGGTGATGGACTTCGGGGGTGCTACAGTCGCGTGGGAGTTATCCCGTGGGTTCCGGGGCCTTATCCCGCCTTGGATCGCCCAGATGAGGCGATATATCCAGGGGGCCAGGGAGGATCGACGTTTCGACAGGCAAGAAGTGTAAGTATTGCTAGTTATTTTTTATTTGGGCCGAGATATATATATATAAGCATATATATTTATTATTTTTTTTCCTTTTTCTTTTTTTTATTACTTTCATACATATATATGTTTCCCCTTTTTTCAGCTGGAATACCGCAGAGGCCGATGCCATGGGTCTTCGGGCCTTGTTCGGGATGGAGCCGTTCCCAACAGATCCCGTAGAATATTGGGATGCGGAGGAGGAGATGGCGGAGGAAGAGACAGCGGAGGAGGGGAATCCACCCCTGCCCGTTCGCAGGAGCTGCGAGGGCTGTCGAGAGAAGGGAGATTTCCCCTTCTTGGAGGCGGCCTGCCGAGCCTTCTTGCGAAGGTAAGAGTTTCACCGTTTGTTTTGTTTCCGCTGCTTCCGAGTCGTTCATTTCGTCTACTCCTGGGCGGTATTATTAACCCCCCCAAAAAAAAAATATGGAATGGTAACTATGTTTTCTTTTCAATTTCCCCTCTTTTTTTTCTATGTCTATCTGTGTTTTACAAATTTGTAATTTATGTATTTATTAATTTTTCTTTTCAGGCAACCGTTGGAAGACGCTGCAGCAGGCTTGGCAGCGCTCTTGGCTGATCTGGGGGTGCGGGGTGGTCGGGCCTTCGTGGCTCCCCCGGTGGTACCGGTACCTGATGTATTCGGAGAGCATGGGGAAGAGTCCTGGGAGGATCCCCAGGAGGAGTTAAAGTTCGCGGCGCTGGTCCTCCGGAAAATGGAGGAGGCGGCAAAGCGCGGAAAAAGAAAAAGGGCCGCGACAACACAGCGGTACCGGTTGCAAACCCGAGAGAATTTTTCGGAAGAGTGAGTGTGCTCTCCTTCCATACTTTTATTATTCTTAATTGATTTAAAGGTACTTAATTTGTATTTTCCTTTTTTTTTTTTCTTTTTCAGCGAGGATATCGAGGACGAGTCGGAACGTGACCGGCTGAAACGACGGGAGGTGAAGCCGGAGGCGTCGGACACGTCGGACACGGAGGCCCCGACTCTCCCGCGTACGCCGCCGTCCTGCAATAGTGAGTAGTTCCTTCTTTCTTTTCGTTGTGTCTCTCTTTTTTTTCAGTTACTAATTCCTTTGTGTTTTTTTTTGTTACAGAAACAATGTCCTGGAGACGCCGGCGCTAGTTTTATGGATTACTTGTATTATCTTTTTTTTTTTGTATTTAGAGGGTTTTTCCTCTCTTTCTTTTTTTGTTATTATTAAGATTTGATGGTTTTGTATGTATTTGTGTTTTCTTTTTTCTTTAATATACGTCTCTGAGAGACACTTTAAACAAAAGAAACCTGCGTGTGTTGCGTTGACCCTTTACTTCCCTTCCCTTTCTCGTAGTTTTTAATGCGAGCTCCTCGGAGGAGACCAAAAAAAAAAAAAAAAAAACCAAGATTCCGTCTATCGATTCTCTGTGACCAGGGTTCTGTCCCTGTGAGATGTCTGCGTCGAGGGTTCTGATCCCCAACCTGCGTTTCTTTCGGTGCGGCCAGGGTTCTGTCCTTGTAGATTTCGAACGGCTCGTTCGCGGAGAGTTCCGCCTCTCCTCGTTGCTGGGACTACATCGTCGTCGCAAGGTTCTGTCCTTATTTGAGCGGAGGGTTTTGACCCCAAAAGGAAATTGTTGCGGTCACCAGGGTTCTGTCCCTCGATTGTACGGACTTCGCGGAGACTCGTTCATTGAGTTTCGCCACGGAGGGCATCAAAATCTACGCTCGGGGTGAGATGAGGGAAGAAAAAGAAATTATTTATGCTCTCCATTCGCCGAACTCTTGAGAAAACTGCCAAGGAAATCACCCGTTCATCGGGTTAGATTTTAAACCCATAGTCAAATCCCATTTTCTTGTTCCTACTCCGTGTTCTCCTTTTTCCTAATGTGTTTTCTTTTTTTTATTACGATTTGTTATTTTCAGGGCTTTTTTTTTCTTTCTTTTTTTTTTGTTAATAATAAAATAGATGTATGAGTTTCTTTTTGTATTTATTGTATAAAATTGGACCAAAATTTCAATATACGTCCTTATGGGACAATTAAAATTAAACAATGTTTTGCGTTTTGCGTTTTCTTTTTTTTTTATAATTAAGGTTTCCCTGCTTTTACTTTAAACGGTTTAGATGTTATTTTTATTTTATTTTTTTATTACTATCTTCTATTGTTTTTATAAACTATTTATTATTTATATCTATAGTTAATAAATCTATCTATCTTTTATTATTTTATCCTCTATTTATTATTTATATATATATATATATATATATATACGTATATCTCTATAGGGATGCCTATATATATATATATATATGTACGCGTTTATCGTTTTCCCCTCTTTTTTTTATGTAAATTTATCTAATTTTCGTCCTATTTTTTTATCTTTTCTTTCTCCTAACTATTATTTGCCATTTATTTCGGTCATTTCTGCCATAGAGATTATCATAGCATATGCTTTCAAAAGGACGAATTTTAAAGCGGTCATTTCGGTAGTCAGTTCGCTGGTACCGAATTGAATGACTATATGGGGGTCTTCTAATGGCCAAATTACGGTCATTATTACAGCATGGACCGTTCCCTCGTGATGTTTCACGACGCTAAATTTTGCGTCCACCTCAGACAGAGTCTGTCGTATTGTTTTTATATATTCCTCTGCGTCACCCTGTGTGACCTGTTGTTCATGTCCGTCAATTTTGTCTAGAGTTAATTTTATGATTCTATTGACTAAACGTATCGCCTTATCTTGCCACCGGGTAGCGAGAGTTCTCCTCATTGGGTGTTCGGTCGGCCTACCGTTTGCTTTCGTTACTACCTTTTCTTTAAAGGTTTCCTTATTATCTCCTGTTCCATTACCGCCTGAACCTGAGGGACGGGTCTCGCTTCGTTGTTTTTGCGGTCCGATGGTTTCTCGACCTTTTATTGGTTTCTTGATTTCGTACGTTTCCTACCTGCATGGGCCGAATATTGCCTCGAGTATCTTTTTCTCGTCCTGGTTCGCCATTGTTACTGTGATGGTTGTTGTTCTGTAATTGTCAGGATCCTTGTTAACTAACTAGCTTCCAAACCCTGGCAATAAATGTCCCCAGGCGTGCTCTACTTCTACTGGTTCCTTTTGTTAAATCACTTCCTACTACTACTCTCCATCTTTCTTTACAATTCGTTAGTTATTTAAGTCGAAAATTTCGTGCTTGTTTGAATTCTCTTAACAACTCCCTATTTCGGTGAACGCGGTGATTGGTCGTTCCCCTTGATCTTCCGTCTCCTCCCGACTCTTTTAACCAAGGAACCCTCGGTCTCTGTCTGCCTATGGTTGCTTGGGGGAACGGTAGCGATCCTATTGGTTAAGCGGGAGGTGCCTTTAGTTGTGCGTGACGAGGCGTTTGTCACTATGCGGGTTATGTTGCTTGTAACTTACCCTTTTCGGTTATTTTTACTTTCTAGAGTCTCTCTCTCTCTCTCTCTTTTGCTTTCCATTTCTTTGTCCAACAAATTTAAAGCTTCAGTGGGTTTTATTTTTATTATTATATATATTTATATATATTTTTTCCTTCTCTTTTTTTCTTTTTTTTTATATATATATTTTTTCTTTTCTTTCTTTTTTTTGTAACTCTAATAGGTATTTAGTCTTAAACAAGGGAATGTGTAGTTCCGGATACTTATTTTTTCCTTGATGACCTATCGTTCACTCATTGAAAAGGAAAATATTCCTTAATCGTTTGGACAGAAAAAGGTCTTAAATTATTAGTGATCTTTATGAACACATGCGTGTCCTGTAATTTAATCAGGTCGCGTTTGCCTCTATATATTCCCCTTATAGGAATTTATTTATTATATCTACTTTTACTACTATATATATATTATTTTATATATTTATTTATTGCCATTTATTATTATTATTATTATTATTATTCTCATTATTATGATTATTATTTTATTTTTTTTTATGTTTTTATTTTTTTATTATTTTTTTTATATATTTTTTTCCAAATATAATTTTCCTCCCCTTTTTTTGATAGGGGTTTCCCTTCACCCATGTGATTATTTATAATTTCCCATTACTAGTTTATAAACGACTATAATCCGCAAAGGAAATAATGATATTGATTAACTTGAAAATAAACTTTAAGTATTATTATGTCTATCAACTATAAGTATTCGGATACGATTGATAAATTTTTTTTTTTTTTATATTATTTTTTTTGTTATTGTTATTATTATTTACTAACGTTATTATTATCTTTCAGCATTTTTTTTTTTTGAGAGGAGCGTTTTTCCCCTTTTCTTTTATGTCCTTGCGAGTGCTTGCAGGGTTCGAATCGTAGCTCGAGTGAGGTCATTGGCCTCTTGAATCATCATTGGAGTGACGAGAAGTTCGTACTCGTGGTAGGGACAGTCGGGAATTATTATGATATTTTTCACGAATAATATCTCTTCGTTGCAGATATCGCATTTGTTTGCGGCTATGGCGCATTGATAGCAGGCCACCGTGTGTGTGCAGGGAACATATATTCCTCCCACTCGGCGCATACCACAATAACGGCATAGATTTTCAAAAACGACGTCGTCAAGTCGAGTTCCCGGTGCCACAAAGCCTGTGGGGATGCACTCCATGAGTGCAGCCTTTTCGTACTCCGGGAGGGGAATTCTTTCGACCCGGATGGGTTTGATGCCCTTCTGGCAGTACGATCTGTAACAAGCCATGGTCTCGGCAAGGGAGGCATCCATCGGTGGCTTGAGGGTTGCCTTTTGGATGTACTCTGCGCCTTTCCTGGCGAGTACATATTTGCATTTCTTGTACCAGTATGCGTGTTGCTCCCACGGATCGTCCTTGGTGGTCCATTTGTGCAGGTGACCCTTGCAACTGAAGCATTTCACCTTATCCCCAACGCCGAGATAGTAAAGTCCTGCGTCGGCTAAACTTGCGGGTGTCTGTGCCATTGATTGCGGCCAGTCTTCGAAAGTCTTAATTCGAGCGTCGTAGTTTGAGAAATCCATCATGCCGTCGTGTTCTGGTGCGGGAAAATACATTACCCGATATCCTTGGGATGTAGGTAAAGTACTCGTGTGGACATTAGTTAGTCCGTCTTTCCCTTGGTTTCTCCGCGAGGCTCGGCCTGCTTAATTCCGGTATCGTCGGAAGATGGTGGCGGGCCCGAAGGGGGAGTCTTTGTCACGGTCCGCTTGGCAGGTAGAGTGGTCATGTTGTTGCCGCCCGTGGTGTCAGAGTTGCCGCCGTTCGAATGCTTACTGGTTCCAGCCACCATTGCTTTTCCCTTTTCTAGAGGCGTGCTGCTTATACAATTGTTCCCGGCGCCAACTCTTTTTACGGTCCCGAGAATCTTTTTCGTGCCTGGCCTTTTTGTGGAAATGGGTTCGGATGGAATGAGTAATGAGAGGCTATTTGGGGTGCGTCTCATGACGGTTTTCTTTGGCAATGGAGCGGAAGTTTGACTTGCTCGTGATTGACCCAACGTTTCCTTGACATGATCAAACGCTTTGTTTAAACTTATTCCGCGAGTTTCGGAATTGGTACTTGATGGCCCAGCTTGGACTGCTTTTGTTCGTTGTGTTTTTAATTCGGCGTGGGAGGATTTGGCGGAATCCGTGCGTATGAATTTTCCTAAAGTCTCTTCCTGTCTTTTTGATTTTATTGGCACGTTTCCACAGGGTAATCCGTTAATAAAACGGCAATCGTCGGCATCCAATGTATGTTCAGTGAGAGGGTCTTCGCCTATTTTCCAATCGTTTATTTCGACCCCACATTCGAAACAGGTGACGTCGTCTCCTAAGCCCAGGTAGAAAAATCCCGCAGCGGCGAGTTTTTCGGGTTTTATGTACGGTCTCGGCCATCCGATAAAACTAATCAGACGTTCCGATTCCTCGCAGTATCGTGGATATTCTGGCTTAGCCATTTCATCCTCGTCGATCTGGTTGTCTCCGGGTTCTGTATTCTTGGCGAATTTTTTTACCATTATGTTATCGGGATGAGAGATTTCTTTACTCGTTCCGGATGGACGACACAGGTTTTTCCCTTCAGCTGGATGCGTAAATTTCCCTTTTCTAGAAGCTCCAAAACTTCGAATGGTCCGGTGTACTGATCTCCTAATTTTCCGGGTTCCGGCCCTTTAAGCAAAAATATGGGTTCACCAACTTTGAAAGTAACGGGATTCATGCGTTTATCTCGATATTCTTTAGTCTTTTCCTTTGACGCGATTAAGTTTATTCGACCCAGGTGTTGAATTTCGTGGATCTGAGTCACCAGGCGAGTTAAATAATCATCGTATGTAGCGAGTTTGTCCAACTCGTCCAATGGGAAATTCGAGGGAGTTCTAGCTATTTTCCTAAAGACCATCTCGTAGGGAGTATGCTTAGTACCTTCATGCACGTTAGTGTTGTAATTGTAAATAGCTAGTTCGACCCAGTCATCCCAGTTGCTTTCCTTCGAGGTATATTGTTTGAGGTATTCGCCGAGGGCGTGATGCGATCTTTCCAATGACCCGTTAGATTGCGGATGAAACGCGGTCGTTCTTATTTTCCGTATTTTGAATAATTTCGAGACTTGTTTCATAAAATTACTGAGAAAATTAGCATCTTGGTCGATCAATACTGCTCTCGGGGAACCGAAATTGCAGATAAATCTCTTCACAAAAGCCTCGGCGATCGTTACGGCTTTAGCGTTCGGTAACGGTGCCGCCATTGAGAACTTTGTTAACTGATCTTGCATAGTGAGGGTGTACTCATTTCCTTTATCCGTTTTTAGCAGTGGACCGACAATATCCATGGCAATTTTGTCGAATGCCGTGGCTGGGGTGTCTGTAATTACCATAGGTTGTTTCGTTTTTACGCGTACTAATTTTTTTAATTGACACTGCAAACATCTCTGTATATACTGTTGAATGTCTTGTTTTAAATTTTTCCAATAAAAATCGTGTCGGATGCGATTGTAGGTCTTACTAACGCCCCGATGCCCTCCGACGGCCGAGCAATGTTTTTCTTCAATTATCTTTTCTTGATCTTCTACTGCTGGTTCCTTAACAATTCCCAAACAAACAATGACTTTAGCGTCGCTGTTGTTGAATAATAATCGAATCTGGGTGATTATATTTTCCCATGGAACATTATGTTGTACCCCGGGTATTTCAATACCTCGATTATTAAGGCAAGGTCCGATATTCTTGTTGAAAAGACGGCAAAGAATGGGCCCATAAAGGAGGCCTACATCTACACTTTGGAGGTATCCAAACCGAAAGAACTCAGGAATCTGAACGAGGGAGCGGTAACAGCGGCCACACTCCAGGGAGAAACGGAAGCTCCCTGCTCGAGCAAGCTTAACACAAAAACTGTGACGATCGCCGAAGAGGACAATGGCACCGAGGGTAACCCGCCCTGGTACAAGTGCACCGTCGACAAAAGCACGTAGAAAAGTTGTAAAAAATAAAAAAATAAATAAAAAAAATAAAAAAAATGGAAAGGTCACTGGATTCGACAAGGCTTCACAACGAATAAAGAGTGGAAAAAAAAATTATATATATGTATATACGAGAATTCGTATAATACACGAATAAGGTTTACTTTCGAAAATTTCCGGGGGGCGAATTTTGTAAAATTGTGTGTAAAATTTAATAGACCGGTAAACCGGCACACTCATAGATAATAGATGGACAATACACGGGGTACAAGAATCGTAAAAATAAAGCTCGCCGGAGACGAGCGAAAAGAAAGCAGATTTCTTTTCTTTTTAGGGGGGAGGAATGTTGTACCCCGGGTATTTCAATACCTCGATTATTAAGGCAAGGTCATTGCACCGTAATCGAGGTATGCAGCAGCAGGCGACGACCACGCGTCGTTGCGAAATAATAACGAAATCCACCGTACAGTCGAGTCAACATTTAGGCAAACGCGTGTAACTCGACACCTGACGCAGCATTTAGGCAATCGCGAGCGACTCGGCAAGTAACGCATCAGCTCAGGAATTGCTGAGCCAGGTATTAGGAAATTATCGACGATATCGTATTCTACCCGGAAGCGAGAATTGTTTAAACAATTAGCAATCTGACGAAATATCTGACATCGACTAAAAATTAAGCTGACGTGCCTGCTCTTCTATCTATATATAGGGAACCGGGAGCAGGCACTCACCAGTCTCTTCGGAACTCCTGATTCTGTACGGTTGGTTACGTTCCGTTCGTTTACGTTAAGTTTACGATTATTTGTGCAAGGGCACGCAATTCGGTAGTAAGTGATACTACTAGTTCGGACAAGTTTAAGTTCTTCTACGAGAAGACCAATGTACAAGGTGTACTCGATACGATTGGTAATAAACTCTAATAAACGTTGTTGTAATAAACTATTTGGAACATTTCTCTAATAAACTCTAATAAACATTGTTGTAATAAACTATTTGGAACATTTCTCTAATAAACTCTAATAAACATTGTTGTAATAAACTATTTGAAACATTTCTCTAATAAACTATGATAAATAATAAATCGTGCGACTATAATTCTCTTGGGTTCTAACCCTTAACTGGATAAATCCCAAATCATAGGAGCTAACGGCTCTCCCGCAGAACCCAGAGTAGCTAACTGAGTTTCTGCGGATATAACAATTACAAATTGCGAGAGATCTTGCTAAACTGACTGTGGTTAAGTTTAATTTTTCAATCAAGTCTCGACAACTCTTTAATGTCTCCACTATATTTTCCAGCATCTTTGTGGGTCCTTCTCCTATTTTTTCGCGTATAGGGAGAGCGATGTTGTATTTATTATTCCTTTTAGAAAATGGTTTTGCCCGAACAATTTTAGTTTCTTTAAAATCGGTAATTCTCCGCGTTCTTCTAATATCATACCTCCTTTGTCTAACGGTTTGCCCTGGGTATCGACAAAAAATATCATGCTGTCTTTTCGGGTGTAAAACAGGTCCCTCGATTGTTTAACATTTTTTGCTAGTATGCGTCTCTCTGTTACGAACTCCGTAACTACACTCCGTTTCGAAGCATGCAGTAAGCTCTCCCGAGCAGTATCCCGACGCACCCGAATAATGCGTCTTCGAACACACACGTAGGCTCTCCCGAGCTGCATCTTGAAGAGAGGGTAATACGCGCTCCTATGCATCCGAGCGCTACGCGTTAAACGAATCTGGTAGGCCCTCTCGGCCAGAAGCCACTCCCACCAAGAAGCATACAGTATCCCCAAACTAGGATACTGTATGTCTTCTCTAGCCACGCGTATAGCAACCAGCGGCCCTCGGTGGCACGCGACACTTGCCGCCGCTGCATAAGGCGGAACGCTTTGATCTCGCCGCCGCACTGTTACTAGAAGCTCAACGGCACCCTAATTTCTTTAGACCAACGCGTGCCTCCCGAGCGCATCTATGCACATTCTCTCAATTTTTCCCTCCAAATAATATTTCGGTGGTCATAACTAGTAGAGTATATGTGACACTTGTCCCCTCTATACTAGACCAAAACCTCTAGGCCCGCCTAGACCAAAGGAGCCGCCGCTACTAATTCTTTCAAAATATACTTTATTAGAAAAATGCATTAACCCCACCATGCTACACGACTAACCATAGGAAGCATAGGGAACGAACTAGTATATAAGCTAACCCTTTTTCGGCTAGAGTCAGTTATTCCACCAGCCTCATAAGCTGCAACACTTCGTTACACTCTACGGGGCGAGCAAAGCTCTGTTCGACGGTAGTTCCGATAGCCCTGCGCGGCTAAGTCTCGACGCTCTCCCGGAGCAGCCCTGCGCGGCTGAGTTTTAACGCTCCTGCGGAGTACGAACCAGTCACAAGTATCGAAACACCTGTATCGACGCTCAACAACGTTCAATAAAGATATATATTGTGAGTACTTAAAACGGTTCTAAACTCTTCGTATATCTCTGCATGCTCTCCACCACGTGCTACAAGACTCTCAGTCTCAGGCACCCTGTCAACGCATCATAAATCTTAGGCAGTACAAGGCGAGGTCTCCGTCCCCGATGTAAAGGGCCAACGCCTTGACTCGAAAGAGAGACCGCCGTTACGTTCACTCAGCGCGAACTCTACGTGAGCTCGTCCGGACGTAACATCTCTCTACCCGTTCCTCGGGAGACGAGGGGCTCGCTGCGTTCACTCCGGTCGCTTGGCTCCTCGTTGCCTGCTTCCTCAGTGTCGCTCACGTCCAAGGGTCGGCATCCGCGTTTTTTTCGTACACGGGTTATTTCGTCTCCCTCATCAGGCTCGCCAGTCAGGTCTGGTGCATTGTTTTCGAGGCTTGCCTCGGAAAATAATTCTGTGTCCTCTACTTGTGCTTCCCCGTTGTTTCCGGTCGTCTCTGGAAAATTTTCTTCGCTAGTTTGGTCAGGTAACTTGTCTGTGGAAGTGCATGGTGTACGTGTAGGTGGCCCAAGATGCTCATCTCCCGTGCCTTTACGAATAGGTACATCTTGATAAACCGCGAAATCGCGAATGGCCTCGTCCGTGTCAAACGTTGGAGGAAATTCGTTTATCGGCGTGACATCGTGTCCCGTTTGTAGATCGCCCATCGATGCTATGTCGAGCCCTACCGTGTTGTCTGTTACCGGGTCGTCTGGTACCGAGTCCCATGGACATTCCTCAGGGTCGTCTAGAGTCAAGATCTCATCTGGGTCTGTAGTCTCGTCTATTTCGTCGTCGTCGCTGTCCAAGTCTAGATATTCGGCGATTTCTTCGTCCGTCAAACCGCGTGCGGGTTTTTTCCGAGTACGGGTCGCAGGGTTCGTTCGGATCATAAATATTCCATCTGTGTATGTTGGATCTTCCACCGGATTTCTTGACAGCGCGTCGGCGTTAACATTCGTTTTTCCGGCCTTGTACACCACGTCGTACTCATATTCGGCTAGTTTTAAACGCCAGCGGAGGATCTTAGAATTTCCGTCGGTTGCGCGGCGGAACCACAATAATTGTTTATGATCGGTTACTACCGTGAACCGCCGCCCATACAGATATGGTCGGTAGTGGAGGATGCAATATACTATCGCGAGAGCTTCCTTTTCGTAAGTATCGTACCGTTCTTCCGTTTTATTTAAGGCTCGCGACGCGTACGCGCACGGATGGTCATTGTTAATTTCTCCTTGCGACAAAATTCCTCCTATGGCTACGCCGGAAGCGTCCGTGGTTAGAATAAAAGGTTTGGTGAAATCGGGGTATCTTAATACCGGTGCTGTGCACAAGCTGGTTTTTTAAATTTCGAATGAGTCTTGCTCTTCTGGGCCCCATTCAAAGTCGGTCTCCTTACGGAGGAGCAAAGTGAGAGGTTTAGAAATTTTTGCATAGCCTTTGATGAAACGTCTATAGTAACCTGTTAGACCCACGAACTGCCGTATATTCTTAATGTTTCTTGGTCGGGGGAATTCACGCACAGCCTCGAGTTTTTTCGGATCTGGTTTTACTCCGTCCTTACCAATTATATGCCCCAAATAGGCCACCTCCTTTTTCAAGAATTCGCATTTGTCAGGTTGCAATTTTAAGTTTGCGGTCTCCAATCTTTTTATTAGCTCTCTATACATTTTTTCGTCTAGATAGACGAAGATGCCTTTACCGAGGATCCCGCTTAGTGTAAGATCCATAGTTCTTTGGAAAGTGGGCGGAGCGTTCCGAAGCCCAAACGGCATCCGGACGAATTCGAAATGGCCTCGGGGAGTCGTGAATGCGGTTTTATGCCTATCTTCTGGGCTAACTTCTATCTGATGGAAACCTGATGCCAAATCGAAAACTGAAAAATATTTTGCACCCCCAAGTTGGTCTAAAATTTCCGTGATATTAGGAATGCGATATGCATCTGCAATGGTCTTTTCGTTCAGGGCACGGTAATCAAAAACTACCCTCCATTTCTTATTACCTTTGGAATCGTTCTTTTTCGGTACTACCCATACAGGACAATTGTACGGCGAAGTAGACGGAATTATTACTCCGTTTTTGAGCATGTCCTCCACTTGTTTTTCTATTTCGTCTTTTGTACATTCTGGCCATCGGTAACCCCTCGTATTAATTGGTAAATCGTCGGTCGTGGGTATACGATGCTGCAATATTGTAGTGTGCGTGAGCCCTTCACCCGGTAGGTGGTACAAATGGGTACTTTCCTGTAACAGCGTTTCAATGCTGGTTTTTTCCTCCGGGTTTAACTCGTTGAGTCTCAATAATCCTTTTATCTGATCGAGCCGCTCTTCGACTACCGAACCCGAGAAAGTGAGACAAAGACTTTCTCTCTCGAAGGGCTGTATTCCGGATGACGCGATCCATGCGCCAGGCTTTTCGAAAAGGTGTGAATTTATGACGAGGTAACTTTTATTATTCCCCGTAGAGTCCTTGTTTTCCCTGTCTCTTTTTGACCCTTTGTTACGATCGTAGTCGCTCTTACGTGTCAAAAATTCTCTATAGAGTGTTCTGTTGTGCCGCAGAAACTCGGTTAGCTACTCCGGGTTCTGTGCCCGAGCCGTGAGCTCGAATGTTCGGGATATATCCAGTAAAGGGTTAGAACCCACGAGAATGAATGCACAATTTAATAAAAGGTCTTTATTAGGGTATTGAATATTTACCAATCTCGGTACACCCCGTAGCGAGCCACTCGCTATTCACATTTATCTCGGTTATGAAATATAATGTATTGTAATCAACCGTACCGTATCCTGAGTTCTGATCAGACTGCCGAGTACCTGCTCTCGATCCTCTATATACTCATCGAGAGCACGTATGTCAGCTTAATATCTAGCGCAAGTTTATGGTTTACTTTAATCTTATAAACAAATATCTTTCCAAATCCTCGTTTTTCTGCGGGCGAGATTTGGAGCATATTTTACATTTCGCAATAATTGCCTCGGTACTCGAGCCGATGCTCCAGTTACCGAGCCACTCGCGATGGCCTAAGTGCTGCGTCAGCGGTGTCCGGTGACGCGCTCGACGCTCGATGTACGATCGTCGCGTGCCGTTGCGTACCTTACTATTTCGCAACCGGTGTCCCGAATTAATATCCTACTGAGCCAGCCGGGGTACAACAGTTCCCATACTATCGGATGAGTCGTAGCGTTCTGTTGAATGGAATTCTGTTACTGTCCCGGTGTTGAACGTGTTCAATTGTGTCTTTGCATAACTGATTTGATCTTTCACAATGTTAATTCCCAGTCTGTTATGTATACTATCTTGACAACTTGACTCTTGGACAACTTGTTCATACAAGTCCCCTGTTTGTACTTCCTCGACCTCACATGGGTCATTAATGGTTATTTCATTGGAACCTTTATTCTCTACAACTTCCGTGCAGTTTTCTAATTCGCTATTAAGATTCGTAGCATCTATAAATGATTTTATTCCTGCTTCACTTGAACAAAAGTCCGTGTTTAATTCTTTGGTCTCACACGGTGCTTCGATCGTTTTTTCCCTTTTTATAGTCATTATTCTTTCTGTTTCTAGAATTGCCTCGATTTTACCCATTTTTATTAATTTACTGTCGTTAGAGCGACTACTATCCTTCACAGAACAAGGTTCAATCCCTTTCCTTGGGCTACCTGCCTGTGTTGGTATTATAACCCCCGAGCAAAACTCGCGATTTTCCATAGTTTCTGTTTCCGTTATGGCCATACTGCCCTGATTTCCTTTAGATTTTTCGTCTGAGAATCCCGCGGGCTCCGATTCCTCCGCGAGTTCCCTCCTTTGTAGTGAATTTACCTGCTCGCGTTGTATACAGGCGCCGATTCTTTTTCCGTTTTCTTGCCTTTCGTTTGCCGTAGGGTTTTTAATTTCCCCTATTTTCCTACTCAACAATTCCATAACCGGTACCTGTACTTGTATCGTGTGTAAATTATTGTTTGTCATTTGAACGTATGCCTTTCCGTTATGATTTTTTAACAGCCCGGTTTCTACCGTAACTCCCGGTCCTGCGTTTAATGGTGGGAAATATCCCTCCTTTGCTTCTAAATTTTTTACTCGAATGAAGCAAAGTTTAGTTGTCCGGGCGGGGATAATTATTGCCTCCGGAGTGGAAAACGGTATTTTCTTGTCCTGCATTTTCAAACGTCGTTTTTCATAGTCAATGATTACTCGATTTCCGTCTAGATATTCCGATCCCAAAATTCCCCCTTCCGAGATGGGAAAGTCATTTTTTACAACGTGGAAAGTAGCCCGACGTCCAAAAGCCTGAATTGTTACTTGACCTATCGTGTATATTGAAACCGCGGTAATTCCATTTAATTGCAAAATTTGATTACGCTTGATGGGAGTGTGCAGAGGCACATGTTTTTCTTTAATTATATTTGGACCGGCTCCCGTATCGACCATTAGAACGATCGGTGTTATTAAGTTAACACTGTCTAATTCTACCGTCGGCACGCTACTTTCCTTATGTAGTTTTATGACACAAATTTTTACGACTCCGAGGGGTTCGCCACTGCCGGTGAGACCGTGTGTACCGGGTGCGTTTGCTGAGCGGTTGCTCCCGATGCACCCGTGGTCGAGAGACCGTTGGCGTTTCCCGAGGGATTTCTGTACCGTGTGCCGTTTGCGTTTTTGACTGGACATTCCCTAATGAAATGTCCTGGTTGTTGACAATAATGACAATTGCCGATTTGTTTCGGCCCGTTGTTGGCTACTTCAGCATACGTGGGTTGTTTAGAGTTTGAACATTGCGCCTGATTGTGGCGGTACGGGCATATATATGCACCGTGTCCGTCTCGTTTGCAGATTTGACATTTAATGTCAGCTGTTTGTTGAAATTGTAGACCCTGGGGTACATTATTTTTTTGAGATTGGGGTGTCGCATTGTTAACTCGGATGGGGCAGCTGTCTGCTCCATGGCCGGGATTTTTGCATAGCTGGCAAAAAATCGCGACGCTGGCGGCATTAGGCTTTGAAGGGGGGAATAATCGGTAACATTTGTCAGCAGTGTGTCCTCGCTTGTTACACACCTGACACACAGTAATCGCCGGTGTTTGGTTAAGAGGTTTATTATTGACAGGTGGGAAGAGTTTAAAACACCTATCCGAGGAGTGACCCTTCTTGCTGCACACTTGGCAGGTAAGGATAATCTTCGGTGGGTCTGAAGGGGTCAATGCGCTAGCTACCTGTGCCCTCGCTGGTTTCTTTTCAGGGCAAACTCCGGCCTCGTGACCCGATTTATCACACAGCTGACATTTTACCTCTTCGCCGCTTATTGCCTTTATGCTACGTTTTGCTCCTACAGTTGGTTGTTGAGGATCCGCGGAGTCTCGAACGCCCTCCCGGAGGGCCGTGGGTGCGATTAATTGTTTCTCGATTTTTACCGCGCGTTTTACTATATCGTCGATCGAGCCTTCCATGGTCATTCGTTGCTCGATTTCGGGTTTTAGCCCCTGAACAAAACAGAGTGGCAAGCTATTGGTCGTATTCCTTACGAAGGCCTCATCTGCTGGTTTATTATTTTCTGATTCATATGCGTCTAATATTTGATAGCCGAGATCGCGAATGCGGTTTGAAAAAGCGACTACCGTCTCGTCGGGACGTTGGTAAATTGACCCGAGCTCTCCTTGTAACTGATAAATATTCCGCGCGGGCGCGTAGATACACTTCAAAAAATTGTGGTGTGCTTTCATAGTTCCGAACGTCTGCTGCATGATGGACCGGCGGGATTCGCCGATAATTTTTATTCTTACCGCTTTTACCAAGTGCGCCTCGCTACCTGGGTCTAGCATCTCGAGCGCTTCCTCGCATCCCTGAATAAACATGCTCAGGGATGTCGTGACTCCATCGTACGTGGGCACGACTGCTAATGCGTCTTTAAGAGACACTCTCAACGAGGAATTTGCCATCTCGGTTTTTCCGAGTCGTACAGGTGTTAGATTAAGGGCGTCCCGAAGGGTTTTCTGTTGAATGACCTTTTTTGATTTTGTTCCTTTACCTTTTCTAGTTCTTTTATTCTTTCCTCCCTTTTTATTCCTTCCTGTTCCTCTATTATTGTGGCGTCTAATTCGTTGTCCCTATCGTCCTGATTCTCGGGGGAAAATGCTCTATGCCCGAATCCGTGTTTTTGTGTGCCTTCGATATTACCACTGCTTGCCCCTGAACCACCAGAATTATCACCGGTTTCTTTTGAAACTGTCCCGTTTATAGTGAAAAGAGTACGTTTCACCGCTTCAAAGCCTGACAAAGGTCTCTGGTTGTCTGCGGGAAGGTTTTCAGGTGTAAAATATTGTTCGCCTGATTGATCGAAAGGGGTTGTGTTCGTATTAAATGAGATAAATTTAGTGATGCGGTCTTCGGAGAAGTTTTCTACTACCGTACATGTACTTTCGTTGCAGAGTCGGGCGTGTCCTCGTATACGTGTGTAGTAGGCGTGCCCGGTCTTTGTAGTGTCTGTCGCGCCGTGGTGTCTACGGGCGCGGGGGTCCGAGCGGCTACCTGGTTTTCTATTGTTTTCTCAATCTTGAGTTCTACTCCCCTGAGAGTTTTTTCCAAAATGGCTATCTCTTTCAGTAAAGTTTCTTCGTCACTTTCCTCTATCGTCTCCTCGTCAGGAGATTTTATTGCCTCCGACTGCCCTGGCTCCTCGGTGGAGCTTTCCGGTAGGGTTACGAGATCTTCGTCTGTTTCCACGATCGCGTCGGGGATTTCCTTTACTATCTGTGTGTTTGTTTTTCCCTGCTTCCTTTCACTCGGGTAATTATGCACGATGTCGGGGGGTTCGAGTTCGCCCTTGCCGGCTTTATCGGTTGAACTCATTTATGTCCTTCTTTACCCCTTTTTCTCTATTCGCCCTACTTTGATGATTTTTTTTTTTTTTTTTTTCGATAATTGCACTACTTTGACCGTTTGATGCGTCCGTTTCCAATGTGTCTTTGGGTTCCAAAATATCTGAACCGGGGTGCTGGTTTACTTTTCTCCGTACGACTTGCAATGAATTGGTAAATTATGCGCCCTATGATGTTAAATAGTCGTGGCACTCGTGAAATCCACATAAATAAAGGGTTCTCTACTAACTTCGTTTCTACCTGTCCTGATTATTATTTTTTTTTTAACTCAATTTGCGAATGGGGAGTTCCTTAGGGATGGTGAATTTGGTAACGACGATGTAGAATTCGTCCCTGAACTCGAATACTCTATTATTTCCGGTAATGTCACTCGGTAGCACGGGTTTCTTTTTTAATTCGTAAAATAGTCCTGTTTCGTTTGTAACGATAGAGAGTTCAGTCTGTATTGACTCGTTTGAGGGTAGAGTATAATTTTCACCGTTCGGAAATTGTTCTTTAATTCCTTGAGCGAGAAGGTTTTTCACTGTTTTTTTCCATCCGCCTCGGCCCATCGAATAATGTATCTGTTACGTGTTTACTTCCTGGATTTTTGTATGGTGGCTGAGTTTCGTGTCTGTAAGTGATCCTTTTTTTTTTGTTTTATCAATATGGTATGCTGTGAACAACCTCACAATATGATAAGACGAAGGTTAACTTTATCAAATTGCCGCCCCTCTGCCCTCAGATCAATTTGAAAAAGGGTATATTGTGTTTTTTTCCGAATATGTGTACATTCCCTTTTTATTATCAATATCGCGTGCGGTGAACCGCCCCACGATATAATAATATGAAGGTTAACCTTTCAAATTGCCGCCCTTCTGGCCTCAGATCAATTTGAAAAAGGGGTAAATTGTGTGTTTTTTTCTAATATGTGTACATTCCCTTTTTATTATCAATATCACATGCGGTGAACCGCCCCACAATATAATAATATGAAGGTTAACTTTTCAAATTGCCGCCCTTCTGGCCTCAGATCAATTTGAAAAAGGGGTAAATTGTGTTTTTTTTCCTAATATGTGTTGTGACGTGGCACGTCACAATTTCCTTCCGCTGCCTGGCTCGGAGTCCCACCACTCACCTAGGGAATAAACCGGAATTAGGACTACAATTTAAGCAACGATTAGTAACTTTGTTAACCCCTTTCCCTGACTGACCTTCATCCCCTACCTCCCCGTCAGACCTCAAACTCACTTATCGAAGGCCCCGTCAGCCCTCCGATGCACCCACCGAAGACCCAGCGCAGCCACCGCAGACCCATCGAAGACACCGAAGACCCATCGAAGACACCGCAGACCCATCGCAGACCACCCAGGAGGGAAATTGAACCCCTACGAAGCCTGATCGACCCCCAACAACCTAAACAGCCCAACAATTTAGAAACAGGAAGACCTATCAAGCACTAACCTGCAAACCTGAAGACCGTCCAACATGCCAGTCCGACCCCGACAGCCCCGGGAAAAATTCCGACGAGTCGGAGCATCCTTCCCGACTCGTCCACAGGCACTGAAGAACCCGGCGACACCCTCTCGGCTCGGATTGCCGAGTGTAAACCGACGAGGTGTGTCGTCCGGGTAAACACTAAATTCAGCAGGCGATCTGTCACGGGAGACGCTTCGCCAACAGGCCGCCTGGAACCGCCACCTCCCGGCACCGAGAATCGCTCGTCGATCGATGGGCAAATCGATGACGAGGATGCGCGCGCCGAACGTCGCGACGAGTCTTCCGTCGCGACGAAATACTCGCACGGCCGCGCGGCCAATCCCGACGCTCACCAGCAGCCAGTCCCGAAACCCGCCAATCAGAGACCGACATCCCAACGCTAACTTGCAAGACCGACCCTAAGGTCGGAGAAGAAGCCGGAAGTAGCACGGCCGACATCACTTCGAGCCCAGACGTGTGAAAGAGAGTGTGTGTGTGATCAGAGCGACAGTTTTAAAAGATTATAAGGACATTTTAAGACGACTCGGCTGTCCCCGTCGAGAGCAAGACTCCATCCCGGAGAGTACAGACGATAAGCGATACCCCAGGATACGATTTTGGACCATTACGGAGAATTATAACGACCAGGCAAATCGAGGAATATTGAGAGGAATATCGGACGGTTTTGTAACCGATATTTTACGAGTGACCAGGTTGCGTGAGTAGCGCATAAGTTTTCCCCCGCCTGCCCTTTCTCGATTTTTCCCATCTTCCCGACACCTGAACATTTACCCGTGCCCTCTTTTTTGGTAATTGTAAGCGTTTATTATTGTGAAACTTTTCGACCGTCGAGTACCGGCCGCCACGTGCGCCGACATTTTCGAGTTATCCGAACACGTGCGCGTGAGTGGTGGTATTCGCGGGATTTTTCCGCGTGCGTTCCTATAAGTTATTATTATTTTTCCCCATTCCCCGAGACGCATTTTTGCGAGTATTTACCGATTTTTATTATTGTAATTTTTACCAGTTTGTGTGCCGAGGTAATTTGTCAAGAAGCCCTGGAACAGTGTCCCCGACCTGAGAAGTCTCATCCCCCTCCCCCCCCCCCCCCCGTTCCTTGCTAGCCGCGTGCCGCGCAAATTTGCCTATTGTCTTTCTTTTTTTTCTGTGAGTTACGGTGCTACGCCGAGAAAGTAGCTGGCGCCCAAAAACAACTGACAATTTATTTTGAGTTTAATCATTTTTCGAGTTTCATTATTTTTTTTGAGTTTTCTTATTTTTCTCCTGAGTTTCGATCTTAGCCCGATCGAGGTTTTTGTGTAGAGTGTTTCACCGGCCAGCCCCCCCCCCCCTTTTTCCGTGCGACCGACCCCAACCCCCTGCCGTCCCGATATTTATGATAAACCTAGTTTTTTTTGTATAAGCTTTTCCAGTCAGTTATTGCGATTATTATTTGACTATTCCGTTCCCCCTATTATTTTGTTTTATTCGATTGTTAAATTCGATTAACGCTGTTAAGCTCCTTTCTCATTTCCCTCCTCGATTATCATTTCACCTGTTATTTTTGCCACGTTGACCTATTGAAGAATATAATATTTTAGTTTTCTACACAAAACTTCGGACCGTTATTTCCCCCTTCCCGTCACCCCCGCTTACTCCCCAGATCGACCCAGCATTGGGAGACAACCCGAAAGGTATCATCACAGTGTACATTCCCTTTTTGTTATCCATATCGCGTGCGGTGAACCGCCCCACGATATAATAATATGAAGGTTAACTTTATCAAATTGGTTGCCCCACTGGCCTCAGACCAAGTTGATGAAAGAAATTTTTTTTGCGTGCGCGTTCTTGGAGTTTGTGCAAATAGAACGGCCGTCGCAAATCGTTATCGGGAATATACTTCAGGTGTAAAAATTTTATTTTGTAACTAATAGGGACAAGCAAATGTTCGTTTTCGGTCTTCGCGTTGATTCTACAGGTTCGTGAGTTTTTCTTGACACAGCTACTATTATCCTCGTCACTACCTTTTTTTGAACCCTTTAGTGGTTTGAGTTGTCGTTTTTCCACTCTGCGTTTACCCATAAAAGATTGTAATTAATAAAGCAGATAAGTTCTTAATGTGTTGAATATTAATACATGGTTGTTTCTTTGGCAAACATTCCTTTGATCCCGGACGAGCCCCCAAAAATTCTGTTACGTCAAAACTGTCGGTGTTTCTTTTTCCGATTATTTTCACGCAACTGTCGCACCGCTTCTCATAACGCGCGCTGGTCAGAACGACGAGATATCGATCTATACCACTCCCGGTGTTATTCACGATAGCGACTGCCCATTTTTAAGCCTAACCTTGCGGAAAATTGCTTGGGATAGGGCCCTAGGAATGCCTGTCGTTTCACGTCTTAGGGTTATTATTAAATTCTAATCCCTTGACAAATGTCGTTGACTGCGCGGAATGTTAATGAGAATACGAAGGTTATGCACACGGGTCTCGTGTCGACCACAACTCTAACTAGTGTTCTATTCCGGTAGCCGAATGATTAGGGGATTAGACTAGGAAAAATATTCGTGCACTAAGAGAACAAACAAAAAAGTTACAAACGGAGAGGTGATTATTAAATAGAATTGCTTACGTTTGTCGGTGATTGTCGGTCGCCGTTGGTGTTGAAATAATTTAGAGCAGAACTCCGGAAATTTAATGTGATGGACAGATATTTATTTTAACCGGAAATTTAAAACCTTTGTTGGATCAAACGGAGATACAGAATAAACAATTAAAATTCAACTAAATCCGTACAAAATATTCGGTTAAGTCGAAGGTCGCAAACAAATCCGAAAATCGTAGAGTAAGACAACTCGGTGCGAAAATTTTACAAGAGAATAATTCTCAAATAATAACGGTGACTGGTAGAATAACTGGCGCAGAGTATCGTAATAATCGGTCCGTCGAATAATAGTAAGTGGGTGACAAAAATAATAACTGGGGTCTGATCGAGCGACAACAACTTCGTCGATCGAATGATGGTAACTGCGTGTCGAGTACATGTTTTTCGGGGTATTTATACTATTCTCGTAGGTAAAAAGTAGGAGAAGTAATGGGTCACGTATGTGATTTTTCCCACTATTTTCGATGGTTGACCAATGAGGAAAATGATTCAATTGTTTTTTCGTCTACTTCTCCTGGTCACAGAAAGGTGGGAGCAATCAATTCGGTCACGTATGTAGTTTTCTTCTCTGTTTCTCCAAAGGGAAGAAATGGGAGTAATCATCCTCGAAGAGTATGTTCTTCCTCTGTACTTCTCCTACCAAATTGTTTCCATAGAGAAGAACAGGTGAGAAAGGGGGTAGCGTAATTTGAGTCGAAACGGCCGATTGGTCAATGGGTTATTAAAATCGAGGAGTCTAGAAAGAGAGGTACCCTCGTCGGTCGCATCGCGGTGTACTGAAGTAAAAGAGAGTGTGAAGAAGCGTAATGCATTTTACTGTATTCTCGCACCTAGCTTTGATTTTGTTTCGGGTGCCGCTTCCGGCGCGGGCCCGGCAACTGCCGCGCGTACGTGACCAAATCGTTCGACGTTCGTTTCGTCTTTCTGATTATGAAAACGCAGAACTCTACTGTGTACTCGTTACATGCTATGTTTCGATGGAGGTTTTATCATTTCCTTTTCCGGTGACAGTATTCGAGAATAACAAATCGTCCATCTAAATGGGCCTTATTATACGCGGCCGAAGATCGTCGTCTCAATACTTAAAAATATATATCTGCCGCAACTTATTTGTCATACAGTGAGGACCAGGTGAAACTAGACGGCCAAAAGAGCGCATGCGCGTAAAGTGAAGGTTCTCATCGGCTTCGCTTGCCAGTTAACGCAGGCAAACGATCCAGCCGTGCCGTTGATCAATGAGTGGGGGGTCCGAAGGATCCCTCTTCGGCAGGTACTCGACCACACTCGAGCGCAACGTAAAGCCGTATTGTTTCGATCAGCGATCTACGGGCGCACGAATGTGTTTTGGCCAATCCCACGAAATTTTAATATCGGGTACAAAAAAAATTGTATCGAAATATTGATACAAATAAATTGTTATGCAACTCGATAACCGACATCGATGAAAACTGATGAAAATATCGATGACATTTTGGAATCGAAATGATGCAAGAAATGTAGGGAAAAAGGTAACAAAATAAGCGATTATGATTTTTTATTTATTAAACATTAACAAAAAAAATGGTATTAAAATTGTATTTTTTCGGTCTGCAATTATTTTTTCTTCTTAAGAATTGTACTTTTGGGCAAGTTCGACACCTACGTCGGTACACACACAAACCGGGTTGTTATGCAATTCGATTACGGACATCGATGAAAGGTTAGCCAGTACGAAAAGTGGCACAACATTTTTTTCAACTCAAGATGATACAAAAAAAGTTGGAAAAATAGTACGATATCATTATAATTTTTTATTTATTTATAAAACATTAACAAAAAGAAAAATAAAAATGTAAGGTTTATTTTTTTTATTCCGATATTATTTTTTCCGTAGCCTCTGAATCATTTAGAGGAAGAAATATCTTCTGATACTGTTGGATAGAAGCAACCCTTTCGTCGATGCACGCGTAGAGAGGTTGGCTTTGCAAGTCTTACGTAGATTACTTCGGTAGTCTTACTCCTGCCACAAAGATGAAGAGGAACTTAGTAAAAACGTAGTAGGAAAAATGTATGAAATCGAACCACACCGGTGAAATAGATTTTTCATTCCTTTCATTCCTTCCTTGCTTTTTTTAAACAAATAAACAATAGTTATTTCGAACACCGGTTAGTTTTTTGCACCGAGATCCATGTCTCTGATTAAATGGCACCGTTTTAAGAAGAAAATGTCTCTTGGTGTTTTCGGCTAGGAGCAACCCTTTCGCCGTCATCCGTGCCGAGAGGGTAGCTCTTGCAACTCCCACGCAGATTACTCCGAAAGTCTTCCTCCTACGGCAAAGATGAAGAGAAACTTATTTATCCGGAAAAATGTAGGGAATCGAACCACGCAGGTGAAATTTTGAATTGCAGTTCCTTGCTTTTTTTAAACAAATAAACAATAGTTATTTCGAACACCGGTTAGTTTTTTTCGTCGAGATCCATGTCTCTGATTAAATGGCACCGTTTTAAGAAGAAAAGGTCTCTTAGGGTTTTCGGCTAGAAACAACCCTGTCATCGTTATCCGCGCCGAGAGGGTAGCTCTTGCAACTCCCACGCAGATTACTCCGAAAGTCTTCCTCCTACGGCAAAGATGAAGAGAAACTTATTTATCCGGAAAAATGTAGGGAATCGAACCACGCAGGTAAAATTTTGAATTGTTGTTCCTTGCTTTTTTTAAACAAATAAACAATAGTTATTTCGAACACCGGTTAGTTTTTTTCGTCGAGATCCATGTCTCTGATTAAATGGCATCGTTTTAAGAAGAAAATGTCTCTTGGTGTTTTCGGCTAGGAGCAACCCTTTCGCCGTCATCCGTGCCGAGAGGGTGGCTCTTGCAACTCCCACGCAGATTACTCCGAAAGTCTTCCTCCTACGGCAAAGATGAAGAGAAACTTATTTATCCGGAAAAATGTAGGGAATCGAACCACGCAGGTGAAATTTTGAATTGTTGTTCCTTGCTTTTTTTAAACAAATAAACAATAGTTATTTCGAACACCGGTTAGTTTTTTTCGTCGAGATCCATGTCTCTGATTAAATGGCACCGTTTTAAGAAGAAAAGGTCTCTTAGGGTTTTCGGCTAGAAACAACCCTGTCATCGTTATCCGCGCCGAGAGGGTAGCTCTTGCAACTCCCACGCAGATTACTCCGAAAGTCTTCCTCCTACGGCAAAGATGAAGAGAAACTTATTTATCCGGAAAAATGTAGGGAATCGAACCACGCAGGTAAAATTTTGAATTGTTGTTCCTTGCTTTTTTTAAACAAATAAACAATAGTTATTTCGAACACCGGTTAGTTTTTTTCGTCGAGATCCATGTCTCTGATTAAAAAAAGCAAGGAACAACAATTGAAAATTTTACCTGCGTGGTTCGATTCCCCACATTCTTCCGGGTAAAAAAGTTTCTTTTCATCTTTGCCGCAGGAGCAAGACTTTCGAAGTAATCTGCGTGGGAGTTGCAAGAGCCACCCTCTCGGCACGGATGACGGCGAAAGGGTTGCTCCTAGCCGAAAACACCAAGAGACCTTTTCTTCTTAAAACGGTGCCATTAAATCAGGGATATGGATCTCGACGTAAAAAACGAATCGGTGTCCGAAATAACTATTGTTTATTTGTTTAAAAAAAGCAAGGAACAAAAAATAAGAATTTTACTGGTATGGTTCGATTCCATAAATTGTTCCAGATAAAAAAGGTCCTTTTCATCTTCGGCGTAGGCTCAAGACTTTCGAAGTAATCTGCGTGGGAGTTGCAAGAGCCACCCTCTCGGCACGGATGACGGCGAAAGGGTTGCTCCTAGCCGAAAACACCAAGAGACCTTTTCTTCTTAAAACGGTGCCATTAAATAAGGGATATGGATCCCGACGCAAAAAACTGATCGGTGTTCGGAATAACCATTGTTTATTTGCTTAACAAAAGCAACGAACAACAAATAAAAATTTTACCGGTATGGTTCGATTCCATAAATAGTTCCGGGTAAAAAAGGTCCTTTTCATCTTCGACGTAGGCTCAAGACTTTCCATGTAATCCAAGTGGGAGTCGCAGAGCCACCCTCTCTAAGCGCGCATCGAGGAAAGGGTTGCTCGCAGCCGGAAATACTAAGAGACCTTTTCCTCTTAAAATCATGCAATTACAGCAGCGAGATAGATCCCGACGCAAAAAACTGATCGGTGTTCGGAATAACCATTGTTTATTTGCTTAACAAAAGCAACGAACAACAAATAAAAATTTTACCGGTATGGTTCGATTCCATAAATAGTTCCGGGTAAAAAAGGTCCTTTTCATCTTCGACGTAGGCTCAAGACTTTCCATGTAATCCAAGTGGGAGTCGCAGAGCCACCCTCTCTAAGCGCGCATCGAGGAAAGGGTTGCTCGCAGCCGGAAATACTAAGAGACCTTTTCCTCTTAAAATCATGCAATTACAGCAGCGAGATAGATCCCGACGCAAAAAACTGATCGGTGTTCGGAATAACCATTGTTTATTTGCTTAACAAAAGCAACGAACAACAAATAAAAATTTTACCGGTATGGTTCGATTCCATAAATAGTTCCGGGTAAAAAAGGTCCTTTTCATCTTCGACGTAGGCTCAAGACTTTAACAAGGCTCTAAGCGCGCATCGAGGAAAGGGTTGCTCGCAGCCGGAAATACTAAGAGACCTTTTCCCCTTAAAATCATGCAATTACAGCAGCGAGATAGATCCCGACGCAAAAAACTGATCGGTGTTCGGAATAACCATTGTTTATTTGCTTAACAAAAGCAACGGACAACAAATAAAAATTTTACTGGTATAGTTCGATTCCATACATTTTTCCGGGTAAAAAAGTTCCTTTTTATCTTTGACGTAGGATCGATACTTTTAATGTAATCTACGTGGGGGTTGCCGATACACTCTCCCGACGCGTGCATTGACGAAAGTGTTGCTTCTAGCTGGAAATACTAAGAGATCTTTCGATACATTAATACGCTAGACTTGAATGTCGATGAACGGCATGGCCCATTTGAAACGCACCTGGATCTCGTTTACAAGGAACACCCTCGTCACAACGACTTCTCGACGTTATCGCTATGCTGATTTTTGCATGTCCTCGCGCTATTCCCTCTTAAAAACACAATTATTAACCGATCTGGTTAAAATTAACGCCATTCGGGAAGTAATGAAATGTTCCCTTTAAAAAGTTGTAATTCCATTTGATGGGAACAAAATAGTCCTATACAGCTTTCTCGAAAACGCAGAATTTAAAATAATTGCGATTTTCGAAATGCACTGCAATTTATGAGTGAACTCATGTTTTTAAGAAGTCGTGGTCACTTCGCTATATTTGTAGCAATTTCACTAGACAGCGATTTACACTCGGCCACGATTTCTTTCAGATCTCAATTCAAGCAATTATTTATTTAGTGTGCAATTTGAATTGACATGCATAGAGTCCGCGCTGCAAATGACCCCTAAGTTGTTTATTTTGAAGATTTAATTTTAATTCACATTAATTCTCTACTTCATTCTGTTCCATCTCTGAACTAAGCCCAACACTCAACTCTGTGCTGAAATGAGTTGGTAGTGTAGAAAAGCAAATGCGCATGTTCAGATAGCGCTGTCAATATTATAAAACAATAACGCAATTGTAGATCGCATCTACGACCGTACGGCTAACGTAAATTTACTAAGCCAACTGCTTTAGACATTTCAAATCCCGCTTCGTACCAATTTGAACTGATGCGAACGGCTGTCGTCTGCTGCAGTTAACGGCTGCCATCCGTTGCAGTTAACCGCTGCGCATGCGGGCGTTAACGGATGTGCGTAGGCGGCGCTGCTTATTATTCCTAGTCGTTATAGCAACTGCAAAATGGTTTTTGTCGAAATAAATGGTACCGATATAATCAACAAATCTTTATTTATTTTTTGCCATATTTACATTCCATTACATTTTCTGTTTATGCTACTTATCAATTAACTTTGTGGGCAATTGACCCAGATTTGCAACATGGCGTCCATTAATGAAGAGTGTGTACACGGAGAACGATAGCGAAATTTTCAGAGCGACTTAGTGGATGTTTATTATTGTTACTTCTCATTATTACGTTTTGTTTTTCTCTTTTATTCTTTGTTGTTTATTGTTATTGATTACTGTTCGTTGTTATTCATTTTTATTCACTGTTACTTGTTACTCGTTACTTTCGTTATTCGTTACCCGTTGCAAACTTCTTTGTTAGTCCTAGTTCCGGGTAGTACCTGAATGGTAAACTGCGCTGTGCAGGTCACAGTTTGCAACAAATTCGTGATGCATTTATTGCGCTACATAATGATCGTCCCGCTCCGTGTGTGGAGACTATTCGGTCTATCATTCGACGATTCGATCAGACAGCCTGCCTCCATCCATCTCATAAAAAAGTCATGCAGCCCAACAAACGCATCCCTGAAGCAACGAAAGTTCAAGTCTGTGCACTAGCCGAAATTGATCGTCGTCCAGCATCGCAAGTTGCCCAGATGGTAGGAATTTCCAAGACGTCCGTTCTCCGCATTTATCGGGCTGAAAAATATTTCCCCTACAAGGCCCACAGCGTTCAGAAGCTCCTTTGTGGTGATCCTGAGCAGCGCATGGAGTTTTGCGAGCATATGACCGAGCTCGTTAACAATGATGAACCGTTACTTTCGAAGATTCTGTTCACCGATGAAGCTACGGTAGAATTATCTGGAAGTCCGAACAAACAGAATTTCCGAATTTGGTCCAGGTCGAACCCGTATTACATTGTCGAAAACAAGACACAGTATCGAGCGAAAATTAACGTTTGGGCTGGAATAATTGGGAACCAGATCATTGGACCATTTTTCATCGATGGAAATTTGAATGGGCAAAAATATCTCCAGCTACTTCGAGAGCACGTGTTGCCGGCGTTGATGGATGTGGAGGCGAACGTAAGTGAATTCAATGTACTATCTTATTCGAGACTTAACTGAAAGCTCATATTGTATTTCATCAGCGTGATTAGAGGTGCGTATCTTGCAATGACCGTTCAAAGATTAAATTCCCGATTTCATGGAAGATGGCTATTGCTTCTTTGTTAGCACCTCAGGTGCAAGCAACTACATGTTAATGGAAATTAGTCAGAATGGTTTACAATTCAAGTGTTATGTTTTCTATGAACAACTCTCCACAAGAAGTAATCTTCTTGAAAACTTGTTTGCGATGAGCTTTTTGAGAAAACTTTTCACCAGCGCAGTGTAATGTTTTCTATGAACAGCTCTCCGGAAGAAGTACTCTTCTTGAAAACTTGTTCGCAATGAGCTCTTTGAAAAAAACTTTTCACCAGCGGAGTGTAATGCTTTCTATGAACAGCTCTCCGGCACAAGTACTCTTCTTGAAAACTTGTTCGCAATGAGCTCTTTGAAGAAAACTTTTCACCAGCGGAGCAAAATGATTTCTATGAACAACTCTCCGGAAGAAGTAATCTTCTTGAAAACTTGTTCGCAATGAGCTCTTTGAAAGAAACTTTTCACCAGCGGAGTGTAATGCTTTCTATGAACAGCTCTCCGGCACAAGTACTCTTCTTGAAAACTTGTTCGCAATGAGCTCTTTGAAGAAAACTTTTCACCAGCGGAGCAAAATGATTTCTATGAACAACTCTCCGGAAGAAGTAATCTTCTTGAAAACTTGTTCGCAATGAGCTCTTTGAAAGAAACTTTTCACCAGCGGAGTTTAATGCTTTCTATGAACAGCTCTTCGGCACAAGTACTCTTCTTGAAAACTTGTTCGCAATAAGCTCTTTGAAGAAAACTTTTCACCAGCGGAGCAAAATGATTTCTATGAACAACTCTCCGGCAGAAGTACTCTTCTTGAAAACTTGTTCGCAATGAGCTCTTTGAAGAAAACTTTTCACCAGCGGAGCAAAATGATTTCTATGAACAACTCTCCGGAAGAAGTAATTTTCTTGAAAACTTGTTCGCAATGAGCTCTTCAAAAAAAACTTTTCACCAGCGGAGTGTAATGCTTTCTATGAACAGCTCTCCGGAAGAAGTACTTTTCTTAAAAAATTGTTTGCGATGAGCTCTTTGAAGAAAACTGTTCACCAGCAGAGTGTAATGTTTTCTATGAACAGCTCTCCGGCAGAAGTACTCTTCTTGAAAACTTGTTCGCAATGAGCTCTTTGAAGAAAACTTTTCACCAGCGGAGCAAAATGATTTCGATGAACAGCTGTCCGGAAGAAGTACTTTTCTTAAAAAACTGGTTGCGATGAGCTCTTTGAAGAAAACTTTTCACCAGCAGAGTGTAATGTTTTCTATGAACAGCTCTGCGGCAGAAGTACCCTTCTTGAAAACTTGTTTGCAATAAGCTCTTTGAAGAAAACTTTTCACCAGCGGAGTGCAATAATTTCTATGAACAACTTTCCGGAAGAAGTAAATTTCTTCAAAACTTGTTCGCAATAAGCTCTTCAAAAAACTTTTAACCAGCGGAATGTAATAGCAAATAAATACCTAATTTTAAGAGCTATCAATTTGTTTTCAATACTCACATGCTCGATTAATTATTTTTAGGGCCCGTGGTATCAACACGACGGAGCGCCTCCACACATCACGTTGCACGTGAGGGCACTGCTGGACGAAGCGTTCCCAAATAGGTGGATTGGAAGATACGGGCCAACACTTTGGCCTCCGAGATCGCCAGATCTAACCCCGTTAGATTTTTTCTTATGGGGATACATGAAGAGCCGACTGTACGAAATTCCGATCGCAAATGAGGTGGAGCTAAGGCAACGGATCCGAGACATCCTGGCAGATATTACGCCCCAACAAATTGAAAACTCAATTAATGAGTTTTATAATCGTTTGGGGTACTGCACGGCAGCTGAAGGTGCACATTTTGAGTGCTATTTGTAATAGCACAGGCGAGAAGACACCAGCTTTAAAAGTGTATTTAGTATGGAAGATTGTTATTTATTGATAAATATTTAAAAAATACTTACCTTTTATTTAACACTGTTATTCACATTAAAAAATTATTATAACGTTAACAAAAATAATTTTTGTCACAACATTATTAATTAACTCCAATACCATTCACAATAATCCCATTAGAGCGACCAATTCACTGTAATCCCGTTAGTGCGAAGCATCCTCTTGGCGTACATTTATTTTTCTCAGTATTCCGTACACGATATTGGTTTTACTGTCGGTGAATATTTTGAATACTCCCTCGAATATTAAAACGATCCTGACATTTAGACTAAATTAAATTGAGGATACGACAATTGTTCAATGTCAATAGTTGAGTTCGATTTACTCCAATTAGCCTGCTGCTGAGGTGGCCGCATGGCATCACGCGTCTCTGTAGCGTCGCCTGCCCCCACCATCATTCTCTCACTGGCCCCCTCCGCATGGACGCACGATCGCCACCGAGTTGAGACGCACTGCTGAGCGAGGGCCATAGCCAATGATATTTCAGATCTCCCCTCTCCATGCTTTTTTCGGCGTCTAGTTTCACCTGGTCCTCACTGTATATAGAACTCAACTTAATATTAGCAATTAAAACTACGTTTCCTTGTATATCTATATAGGTATCGATTTTACCTCGTACATGAAGTTAATTATGTTACAGATAGTCTTTTGGTCCCAAATTTACATGTCATTTTTGTTTATTAACTTCCTTTTCCTAGGTTTAAATAATGAAGAGGGAAGGTTATTTTGTCCCCTTCCGTCTTTTCTTGCTGTAATCATTGGGACGAAAATCTTTCCGATCTTTTACGTGAGAAAGAATTATTAATTAAATTTCCTTAGGTGTTAGATGTAACAAAGGGGAAAGGATTGCTACTCATTACATGTTTCGTCTCTCGGTTCGTTCAGGTGTGTATTGGTTATGGGGAGCACGTACAGGGGTGAGGCCCCTTTGCTGTGGCGCGCTGGTGTAGCCGCCGCTCGGCTCCTCAGGTAGTCATCCCGGGTGGTCATAAAATTCTGCCGCGATTGAACTTAATGTTAACGCAATGTTTTTCTTTGGACATTGACATCATGATGAGAGTCTATCGGATGACTCGGAATTAGTGTCAATTTCTATTAATATTGGGCTAAAAGATAATCGGAAACTATAATGTCGATTGTTATATTGAATGTTATTGGTGTCTAATGAAATGTAATTCCTTGCTTAGTTTTATAGGTATGGAATTTGAAGAATTCACGTGCTTGACTCTCTGTACTATTTTCTTTCGTCTGGAAATCCTTCTAAGCGATTCTTGTCTACAAGTGAATAGTCTTTTAACAAAAATATGTCCTCCTCGGATTTCGAATAGAGGGGCGAAGTACCTCGTTTCTACCATTGCATCACTCTCTAATCTCGTTGTCTACTAACGCCGATTCCTCCTAATTCAGAGTGTCAAAACCCGGAACCTTGAGGCTCTTCATGGGTTTCTGAGACCTGCAGGCAACGTGTCGAGACGACGCGTCGTGCCGAGAGTTAGGTCCCCGGCGGTTGATGACCGCGGGCCTTTTCATTCATAGTTTTTCTGTGCGATGGTACCGAAGAAACTTACGACCTTTGGGATCTACGAAATTTAGTCGATACTCGTACCTTAGCAGGTAGCGAGCTGCCTCGAGTAGGTTGGCTTTTTTAACGCCTTGTAGTGGCGTAGCGCTGTGTGTCATAGGCCACCTTTCCGACTTGTCTTCCTTGTCCCGTCCAGATCGATCGTACCCTGGCGTTAGATCTCTTTAGGTTTGAAACTGATTTTCTTACCGACTGATTGATAATTTAGCTCTTGGCAGAAACGGGTCTTTTATCTTGTTTGTTGATATTTCGGACTATCTGACCAAATTCTTTCTCTTTCTTAGAAGTTATATTTCCTTGACTCCAGTTTTAGTGAGCGAAATGGTGAAGAAAATGTATGCGTTACGCTGGACGTAACACAGGTACCAATCTCACTGCCATCCGGTTTTTGTACTATGTAGCCGTAAAATTTAGGTCCTCCAGAAACGAACCGTCTTATGTAACTACTTTTGCCATAATCTTTTAATTCGTCAGTCATATCGCCGAGGAGGTTTCCGAGAGGCGGATTGTATTCCTCGGTGATACCACTACTTATGTATATACACGAATCCGTATCGTAGTAGAGGACGCGTCTGTCTAATGGTTCTAGATACGAATACAGCTTTAACCTAGCTTGCGCTGTCGTGTACGCGGCGATCACGACGTTCACATGAGGATTCCCATCCGCGGTTTCGGTTGTTTTTTCCCAGCAAACATACATCACCTCGGCATTGACGTGGATGATCTTGGTAACTTCGCAGGTCTGATCTGTCAAAAGTTCCAACAGCCTTTTTCGCGTAGTTACGACTTCGGACTTCGGGAGGTTCTCACGCTGTCCAAACTTTCCCCAAAAAGAATTCAGACAAAGTTTTGCGACAGACATTAAACCTGAATTTTTCTCGATACGATTTCTATCTAACTGTACACCCTCAGCAGCAAGGAAACTAGCCAGGTACGCGTCTTTAGCCTTCTCGGTTGTACATTCGCGAGGCCACCCGCTAGCTTCTTGCTTTATTTTTAACCAGAGGTTGATGTACCCACCGAAGAGACCGGCAGTCTGGCCGTTTCGGTCGTATTGCTCGACCTCATACTGCAAAATCTCGTGGACCGCAAGAATCTTGGACCCTTTCTCGATAGCTTTCTGGATCTCGCATGATACCCAGGTTCCCTCGAAGGTTCGATCATCTTCATTATCGTGAGGGCACGCACCCTGCTCCATCTCCTCGCAACATTTTCGGCATAATGCAAACATCAGCCGATTATGCATACGTACAGGAAGTACAGGGTGGTAGAGGTCACGAGGAGGTAACACAGTGCATCGTACGAGTCCTTCTACGTTCGTCAAGTCATTACCCGGCCCGATTATTTCGTGACATGTATCAGCCGTGTATACGTTCGGGTGACCGACAGGAAAACGACCGTACTTGCAAATATAGGGGTACAATGAGCACACGTCAACATAGTGTATTCTCTCGTTAGCTCTGGCCTCGCAGTACCTTCGCGTATTTCCTGTACGCCCACCGAAAAACGCGTCACGAGGGTCGAGAGGCTTGTCAGTCAAAATCGGATGTCCGTGTACGTGAGCGTTAATCGCGGGGTTCCTGTTCTTAACGCGAGCCCATTCACACTCCCAAATTTCGTGGAGCGTGTGCCCGAGAGATTTTACCCGTTCGGACGTTATTAACGTTCGCGTGAATCTATCATTATAAGTACTTCCACCCCATTTCTCGTCTTGCTTACACTTATCGGTGTAGCACCTGTCGCAGCCATGGAAAAAGCATCCGTGGAACTGAAACACGTGTTCTACACGATCGGGTGTTTGTACGTAGCCATCCACGCGTGTGCCGTCGATAAATTTATACTCGCGTCCGCGACCGGCGTGCTCTATTTCGTTGCCCCAAAGCTGTTCGCACCACAGTAGCCATTCGATAGCCACGGCCGACTGTCTATCCGCTCGTCGATATCCATTCCGCGGTACGACCGAGATCTTATTTTTATCTAAAAAGTTTCGCCGGAAAACTTTGTTGCATGCGGATGCTATTGTAACAGCCTCGCTAAAAGGGCATACATCTCCGGACTCTATAAATATTTTTCGGAATGCAGCACAGGCTTTCCGAAGAATCGCTACATCCGTCTTGCAATATGCCACGATCTCTTTTTTAAAATCAAACTCGTACCCCGATTGTCGCGTTTTTTCGTACCATTCTAGCAGCGCCGCACGCTCTAATGGTGACATTGTATCGGGAGAGTAATCTGTGAGAGGAGGTAGAGGTCCCTTGTACTGCTGATTAGCTACTTTATTGAAAAGATGTAGGAAAGTTCCCTTAAAACCATCTTCTCCTAAGCCGAAGGCTTTTGGGAGCTTGCTTAGTGACATATGAAAATAATTTAAGCTGTCAATGAATTTTACGTTACGGATTTTCATCTGCATTATGCTCGTACCGTTTGTAATTAAAGCCGGAGTTTCGCGCTTCTCCTCGACGAGGTATCGCAGAATGAACTGAGCATCGAAACGTTTCGCGTTATGAGCTATGCATATTACTCGACCGGCATTAGGCTTCTCAGCCAATACATAATCTATGAACTCCGCGACAGGATTTTTCTCGAACACTTTTTTCGCTGGCCTCGACGCACAGATTACACTCCCACACATCCTCATCTATATTTATGCAGTTAGAACAGCACTGCTGACTAACGCACAAGTTCGGCTCGTGCATGTACACCCCGGCTACTCCGTCGACTTCGCTCTCCTGCCGAGTTTCGAAGTCATAAAAAATAAATATATTGGGTTTTTCACTTTTTTTCGCCGGACCCAACGGTGCCATGAAACATTGGTGATATTCTTGTCGCTTTTCTTTACAGGTTTTGCAGAAGAACCATCCGCACACATGCTTTGCATTATCTTTCTTGTAGACCTGCTTCAAGCACGTTTGACACGTCTGAAGCATATCACACAAGCGCGTTTGAGCGCCATGCGAGCCGATCGCTTTATGATTTGCAAAGCATGCGTTACCTCAAAAGAAACGACGACAGTCGTCACAACGAATCTTTAGAGCGTTAGAATCGCACGGGGGACTAGCCATACAATATGGACATTTTTGTCCACACCGATGACCAGTTATACGATCATACGCGACACCGCATGGCGCGCAGAAAAAAGCAGCCCCGGCAGCCTGCGCTAAATTCAAGATTAGCCCGTAGTGCCTATCTCGATGGTCGTACCATAAATAAATATTATGTCGAACCTGCGGAGTGTGCGTGTACCGTTAAATAAAGCTGGCTCGCTACTACCGAAGGATTCTAAATCAAACATGACCAGCACAATGCCTTCTTCCGCTAGCACCTCCTGAAATGCTTGAAGCTCTGGGATACCGCACCCCACAGCAGGGATCTGTATACCCGCAGCCTCAACCAGTTCAGTGGCTAAGACTTTCTGAAGCTGCGATCGTTGTCTATGGATATTGTCCCATCTTTTCTGAAGTGCCCCTTCGCGTATATTCCCCCGTTCCGCGTACACTTTACCGGCCACAATACTCCGCGGGAGACATAAATTATCGGTGTTTTGAAAACTAATCACCGATTTTTTACTCCAAAACTCTACCCCGTTCGCTTTTTTCGGTCTTCCCGAACCGATGGGCATCGATACTATATTGCTCGTAATTACAAACGAGTCGTCGATACAGAACCCCGCGGCACTCTGGGATACGCTATTAATTAGGGCCAATAAATTTTCGAATTCAAAATCCCCGACGGGTCTGTATGACATACCGGTGGGGCCTCGTGTGAACGCGTTCGACCTAAATTCTACACCAACCATATCAGTTGATTCACTGCCGCTCACAAGAAGTGTGTGAAGCTCGCGTATGGCGTTCTCTAGCCACTTTACCGGATTTGCCTCTGGAGGCGGTTCGCGAATCTTAACGGTAATAACCGTACCTGCAGACTTAAACCTATCAAACCAACGCCTGGCTTCCACGCGGTGAATAATTTTGGACTCACCGGAAGGTGGTGGAGATACTGGTGGTGGTGTCATCTGTCGCGAAGGCCCGGTGATAGCTTCGTCGACGTCGTGCGGCTCTGGTGACGGTCCTGCGACGGGGTCAACCACGGGAGCTCGAGGTGGTGCTTCTGCAGTTTCCGGAGCACCCTGGATCTCGGCGACGGTATCCTCCATCAATCCGGCCCCGAAGTGTACGGAGTCTCCCATACACTCGTCGACATCATCACGAGGAGGCGGTGATGGCGTCCTTTGTCGCGAAGACCCTGCGACCGGCTCAAACACCGGCGTTCGTGGCGGTGGCTGTTGAGCCCGCGAAGACTCCGAATCCGCGGAAATGTCGACGATAGACACGTCGAACAGTCCTTCTCCTTGACCTCCCCCGATTTGGGTGGAGTTCGCTATCGGATTAGCGAGCTCCTCATCCCCGTCGGGCAGCTCAGCTGTCGCGTTCTCCAGTTGGCCGCCATATCCGAGGATGACCGAATCGTGAGGATTCCGCTCGAGACCCTCAGCTTCCTCCTCCTCGACGACGCTGGCCTCCAATATCGACAAGTTGGCCGTGATGTTGGCAAGCTCGTCGTCGTCACCATCCTCCAAAGTCATAGACACTGAAAAACAAAATTAATCTAATTTTCTAATTTTCTAATTTTCTAATTTTCTAATTTTCTAATTTTCTAATTTTCTAATTTTCTAATTTTCTAATTTTCTAATTTTCTAATTTTCTAATTTTCTAATTTTCTAATTTTCTAATTTTCTAATTTTCTAATTTTCTAATTTTCTAATTTTCTAATTTTCTAATTTTCTAATTTTCTAATTTTCTAATTTTCTAATTTTCTAATTTTCTAATAAATTTTTTAGTTTTTATTTTTATTTTAGCAAAAAATTTTAATATGTAATTTCAATGTTTAATTATTTTTATTTTTTCAATATTAGTTTAAAAAATTTATTTTCACTTTAGAACTTACCTTCGTTTTCCCACGCGATAGCGTGAACCTCTGTCACGGCCCTAGCATCGTTCAGCCGCACAGTCGCCTCCTCCAAGGCTCGTTCTGCATCCCGCAAATCTGCTGCTCTTCGCGCTGCTTCGTCGTTTCGAAGGGCCTCTGTTATTAACAGTATACATATAAAAATACGTATATGCATTAAAAATACACAATTGTACAAAAACTACACCGACCTAATTGTGCAACTTCGTTGCGGAGCGCCGCAGCATCCCTCGAATTGTTGTACGAGGATGTATTAATAACGCGACACACAATCTTCAACACTTCATAACTTCCACTAAATTTACCGGCTCTATATATTTTAATTATTTGCAGTATCGTCAGGTTGTCCATCAGACATCTGAACCGCCTTATCAGAGCCGGACCACGAATACTCTTCAACATTCTCTCACTCGATTTCGCCAGCAGCTTTCCCACAATCAGCGTCGGATTAACTGCCAACACTTTCACGATCTCCCCGATTATCGCTCGTACGACGGAATCAGACATGTTGATGTTGTTTTATTTTTGTTAACGCGACACAAAACAAAACTGCACAAAACACTACGTCGACCGAATAAACACTGAATATGTATGACGTTTGCACCAGTGAACGAAACGTTTGCACCGGTTTTTCTCTTGGCCAGCAACCCCTTCCACTGTACAAGTTCGGGGTGATCATTGTGTTCGAGAATCAGCGCGGCTACGTGCGCTAGCTCGAGCGACCGCTGCTCGGCAGCACCTCCCG
The DNA here is from genome assembly GCA_958510785.1 of Exephanes ischioxanthus. NCBI lineage: Eukaryota > Metazoa > Arthropoda > Insecta > Hymenoptera > Ichneumonidae > Exephanes > Exephanes ischioxanthus. The sequence continues at coordinate 17,583,252 of OY294025.1, read as the reverse complement.
GCCGAGTCCGGCGAGGCCGACGCGCGCCGCCGACGCACGCGCACCGGCTCTCATCCGAGGCGGCACGGGTTACGTGCCGCGTGCAACAGGTTTCGCGCTCTTCTACGCGTAATGGCTGACACGGGTCACCACGCGCTCGGGTAGATCGCCGATTTTGTTCGGTTTTCTCAACACGGTTAAGCTCACGGTTGCGCTCAGGTTATATTTCACTGTGGGAAACGTATCTTCGATTTCGGGATATCGTTCAGCTCATCTGGAGCATAGCGCGAGTGTACATTCACAGTTACGCGACACGTCGGTACACTGGAATCGCTCGCGTTCTCAACGGGTACCTCGTGGCGATACAGCGCCGCGGGTAGAGCACACCTGACGGTTAACTCGCGGCAGTCCACAGCCGCGGGTATTTTCTCATCCGGTCGTCTCAAGCGATTTATATAATCTAATGGGCTCACCGGGACCGCTCATACCGGACTTACTCATCATAACGGATTATTGTTATTCCGATTATTGTTATTCGGAACAACTCAAGCGCAACGGTCTACTCATTGTACAGTGTTTTTCGCGCGCTTTTTCCATCTTTGTTGTTCCTGAATAAATAGTTTATTTTCACTGTTACCATCGGCAGTGCTAATTTATTTACCCCCGTTCCGCTATATCTCATCCTGGCAATTCTCAAACACATTGGTTGGTCAAAGATTTTCTTTATTTTACAGGTTCAAAAAAAGACGCCCACCACGGTCTTCTACCCTAAAACTCCGTGCCTCTAGGAAAAATCCTTCCAGTAAAGGCTATAAAATTCCTATTGTTCCAGGTAGCTTACGTCCGAACAATCCCCAGTGCGACCAGTACGCGTTATGGGTTTTATTACAGCTACGCGTCATAATATTATAGTCAGCTGCACCATCCTAACTGTTGGAAAGTCTATAGCTGCATTGTGATCGAGTTTTTCGCACATTTTTATTTTTATTTCGTCGGTGTACATGTTTGTCTTTATCTCTTAGTGTTTAACCAGTGAATGGCTATTGAGCCTGGAAATTTCCGTCTTATTTCAAGAATATGTAGAGTGTACAAGCTGGAATCCACCAATCATGAGATACGTTACGTCACGAGATACGTTACGACACGTCGAAAGATGCTTCACAAAATTACCACGTCGTGGGTGGTTTACGCAGCTATCGAGTCCCAACCCCCCGCGACGCTCACCCCCACTGAAGTTAGCAGCATCTTTGAGGCGTGTCTTCACCCCCCTTCTCCTGTGAAAAAATTGCATCAGCACAGCTCTAGCTGACGTCTTATTCTCGAGTCATTACGTCTTCTGTGCTTGAAGAGCTCAGGCTTCCTCTCAAATATCATCCAAAACATACTGAAAAAATAAAATAAAAATAAAATGGAAAATTTTACCGCCGTTGTGAATAACAAGCAAAAGGGTGTGTTGTACGCGAAGTCAACAAATTTAATTTTAAAGGTATTTGGGATCGTTGCCAAATTAAGAGTAAAAACTCAAGTTTGTTTATACAAACTAAATAACAAGTTTATTCAAAGAAAGATAATTAATTTGATCGTTGCCAGTATTTCTTATTACAATCGTTGATTTCTTTTGAACATGAGCCTAACTCTGAGACCAACCTCTCTGTTCTGTCGAGTTCAGACTGTCAATTTCCCGATCGCGATCCGCGAGGTGCAAATTGATACGTCTGCAATTTTGATTTACTTCCTTTATTTCGACATCGAGAATCGACTATCGTCCGATTCTCGCTCAGCACGATTTCTCAACGCCGGGTGCATCAACCGGACGTCATACGATACTTACTCGGCCAATTCATACGCGAGTCGGCTTCGCGACGCGGTGGATTTGCCAGTAAGTATTTCCCAATGTATTTTCTAATTTATTTTATATATTTCTTTAGTTTTAATTGAACAAAATAATTCGGGGTACAACATCCCTCCCCCCTTAAAAAGAAAAAATCGAGTCTTCGAGATTTTTTCGTTTGGCTCGACGTCATACGTCGGCCTCTGTTATCGTTGGTGTGATCAGGTATCGGCTCATGTTTCACTCTCGTAACATTCAGCTGTGAGCTTCGCGGTTCATTCACTCTTTGCTCTACATTTCTTATACATTCGTTTACAATTTCAATGCTTTATTTATTTAATTATTTGTTTATGATTTCCCTGTTATAATGTTAACGATAAATATTTTCGTTGTACACGATTTATTTTTCTACATCGTTCTAGTGCTTTGTTTATTGCGTTGAAATTTGATTTTCGTTTCGACATCGGTAGTCATTCTTTTTCGCGGGATATATTTGTATTTCGTGACAATTGTTAGTTCTATAAGGGTTGTTGTCCCTACGGAGTATCCACCTATGGTATAGTAATTTTCGCTTGTTGGATTCTCATACCAATTTAGTTTAGTTCTTGTGGATTGTTTATTACTCTTTTTAATTTAAGTTGCTCACTTGCACTTTCAACCCTCGGTATCACTTCACGTTCATTGATGTTTAATTTTCCATTAAACTGTGGTAAATATGTTTTAAGCACTTGTAAAGTTATTGTTCTTACTGTTCCTATTGTATAATCTTGGGCAGTCACGGTAAATTTCCCTATCAAAGCCAGTATGCCTATACCCTGTAGTTTACCGGTGCGGTGGTCCAGTGGTTAGCGTGCTCGCCTCTAAGACCTAAGCATCGGGAGGTCGACGGTTCGATTCCCGGCTTCGTATGTTTCGACGAGAAGGGAAAAAAACATGGACGAAGATGAAGCTCCAGACATATACATCGGTCACTCGCACACGGTAATCCCAGGTGTGAGTGTCGGATGTATATAGCTGTACTCCATTGTTTTCATTCTCGGTGAGACGCGACGAAAGTCCGACGACGGGAATCGAACCTGAGACCGTATCGGCGTAGGGGACGTAGCGTACCCATCGCCCGGGACGCCGAGTTTGTGTGTATCAGACTCGACGCTCCGCAATAGCTATCCCTGGCCCGAGTGTAAGCTATCGTGCTCGGGCTTCATGGCACCGGGGTATGGTGCGTCATAACGATGCTTCTAGGTATACCAGGCGAATAACCTAGAATACTTTGAGCCTTGCCTCCTCAACCTGCGGCTCTGAGGAGGCCGACCATGTTTCCCTAGCTTGACTACAGATAGGGATGCTGGGGGACGGGGGACTAGGTATTGATACCCTGGCTACCGGCAATCCCAAGAAGGGGGGCGCTGGGGGACGGGGGACTGACCAGGATACCCTGTGCAACCGGTAACCCCAAGAAGGGATGCTGGGGGACGGGGGACTGACCGTGATACCCTGTGTAACCAGCAATTCCTACGAAGAAAGGTGTCAAGTCGCAGAAGTAGGTTGCGATATAAAGTCAAGAAAGACCTGAACAACGCCTGTCGGTTGTGTTCCGCGTCTGAGGAACGCAACGTGGACAATTAAGGCATTGCGAGTGCCCCACAAGGCCCGAGTACAATGGTCCATGACTGAGTGCTCGTATCGCTCAAAAACAACAACAACAACAACATACGCTGTAGTTTTTTTTTATTTTTATTTTTGTTTTTATTTTTATTTTTTATTTTCCTAGTTCTATAGTTGCAAATATGACTACTACGGCGGTTTCCATTGCCGGTGCTACATGTTATCTACCCTGTTATTTTAGAGCTATGATTACTATTCGATTTAAACTTATAATTCTTTTTCCGCATAGGGTGTTTTCGGCGTCTTCGATCAAATTTGTTCGGATCTCGCAGGGTGCGTCATTCTACTGATAATAATGGGTGTTTAGGTTTACATAATTATCGAGTTCCGTGTTTATATTTTTTCGAGTTCCTCTTTTTGTCGTTCGGAGGTAACGTCCGCGTGTCCTGTTCGTGATTACGAGCCTATTCGCTGTCTCCGCGTATTGGTGTGTATTATTCGCGGCACGCGTCGGTAACGGATACGTTTTGCTGACCCGGTACTCCTAAGGTTCGACCAGCAGTAGTTCCGCTACTACGGCTACTACTATTACGGCGTCGCAACGGCTGAAGGCCTTTATCTTCGGACTGTTATGAAGTATTTTAAATCGATTATTAACTCATTTCATCAATTAGTTTATGATATTTCATTATTGGGTTTTTATAAAAATGAATTATTCTTTATTATTGTTATTATTGTTACTATTATTTTATTTCTTTCCTTTCCGGTGTTATCTCGTTTTGTGTATTTGTACTCCGTGCTGTCCGTATTTTGCTTTACAGTTTCGTCGTTGGGGCAGTACTGCAGCTTGTTCACGTGATTTTTTTTTATTTTATTTTTTCGTTCTAATGTGCGATCCGCGGAGCGATTGTTTTTATGATTTTGTGGTCTTATTTTTTTCGCGATTAAATTTGCTGGTCTGGTGCGTCGTACAGTCGGGTCGTACAGTAGTAGATTGTCTTCAACTTTGGATTCTGGTGATTTCATCTTTTTTCTTTTAGATCTTTCGATTTTTAGAGTTCGTTTCTTCGTGTCTGGCTGTCGGTATTTTTTCTGAATTAGTTGTATTGTTCTTGTCGCACGCTGGAGCCCCTGGGAGGTATCGTGATTTTGTTCGAGTGTTTTTTCACGGGCTTCCTCGTCTGGACGAAAGATGCTTAGGTTGCAGTTGTTCTCATCGAGCGTTTTGCCTTGCTCGTCGTTACAATCGTTAATACCAAGTTCGCTGGCTTCCTCTAGCCCTGCGTCCCATTGTTCGCTAATTTTCTTTGAGCTGCTGTCCATAGCTGTTGTATGCTTATCTTCTTTCTTCTCCCTCGTTGGAGGTTGTGTGGTGATATATTTCCGGCCAAGTGCGTTTGCATTTATTTTAATTCCTTCAGCTTTGTAGCAGACATCGATATCGTGCTCAGCTATTTTTATTTTCCAGTTTGTGAGCCCGGAACCTGGGCCCTTCACGGCAGATAACAATATGGGTGATTCGGGGTTTGTTATTCCCTTCAGAGGTGTTCCATATATGTAAGGTCGGAACTGGCCTATTGCCCAATCAATTGCTATTAATTCTTTTTCTGTCGTGGTATAATTTCGCTCTGCTTCGGTCAAAGTGCGGCTGGCGTAGCGCACTGGGAGATCCTGACCTACTTCGCCTTGGGATAAACTTGCTCCCACTGTATCTTCTGATGCGTTGGTAGTTATTACAAACTGTTTGTCGGAGTTCGGAACCTGCAGTATTGATGATGTTGTCAGCGTTGATTTTAATTGTTCGATCGCTTCGTCTTGTCTCGCTGTCTCTTCCTTGGCTAAAATGTTCTCTCCTGCTTTGTCGGGTGACTTTTGTCTATCTTTCTCCAGGTGAGGTATTTTTGTATAACTCTCGCTCTCTTTGATACGTGTTCCCTGTACTTTTTTATGCGTGATTACGGCTTCGTTTCGTAATTTTTCTCGGCGGACTGTTTTACTCGATTTTCTATTATCATTTATTCGCAACACTTTGGCGTCGTTGCAGTTTGAATTGTGATAGTTATCGGTGGTTAGTGTGCTTTCCTCATTCATGCTGCTCTGTCTCCCTGTGTCCGTCTTCAGGGTGGGTGTTCCCATAGTAGTCCGTGGCCATACGCTATGAGGACGACTTAGTGGTTCGTTCGACAAAGGTAGAGTTGGGCTGTATTTTTTCAGAAAGTTTTCGTCAGCTGTCTTATTCTCTTGTGTAGTAAGAGTGTGCAGTCGTAACATTCCTAATGTTTTTTTCTCCGGCTCGCGCTCGTTACCTTTGGCGGCTGGATTATTATTATTGTTGTGATTTCCGAGGTTCATGCCTGGTTCGTTTTGTATTTGTCCCTATTGCCCTTGATTACTTTGACCTTGATAATTCCCTTGATTGTTTCCTTGATTATACTGCCATTGGTTATTCCCTTGGTTGTACTGGCCTTGATTATATCGATTTTGATAATTATTCCGTCCACGATAATTATTTCGTCTTTGATAATTATTTCCCCTGTAGTTTCCTTGCCCATGATTTGGTGATTCCTCAACCGATGATTCCTGCTCGGATGACGCTTCATCGCGTAGTCGGTTTCGGCACTCTTCATAGATGTGTCCTCTTTTCCCGCAGTAGTTGCATATTATGTCGACCGTATTTAACTGTCTTGGTCCGGGAGTTGGTAAGCTGAATCGTCCCTGTGAGCTCCTGCACTCTCTTGCGAAATGCCCTGGCTTTCCGCAGTTATGGCATTTCTGCACTGGCTTGTCGCCGTGCGTTTGTTTATTTATCGACTCGTTGCCCTGTACTGATTTTTCCTCTTCCATGGCCCCTTTCATGGCGGCCGAGAGGTTGGCGAACCCTCGCGCTTTTACAATAATTTGGTACTCTCGCCGGAGTCCCCTTTCGAAATTATGCAGTCCCGTCTGTCGGATATACTCCTCAATGCCTTGCTTTTTCTCGACGTTATCTTCTGTGGCTGTGCTTGCGTCTATCAGATCCATCATTATTTTCTCCAGTCTCTGTCCGAAGGCTAATACTGTCTCGTTCGGTTTCTGTTTGCTTGTATTAAATTCTACTTGTAACGCGGCGACTGTCCGTTGCGTTCCGTATAGTGCGGTCATTTCCTCTTTAAATTTTTTGAAGCTATCTATCTGTTTGTATTTGATGTCTTTCGCGGCTTTTCCTACTATTTTTGTTTCTAATACGGCTTCCAGTAAGTCGGTTTTGTCGGCTGCGGCTACCTTTCTGTCAGCATAGCCGTACGCGTTTATAACGTCGTCTACCTCCTCGGGCTTTGACCCGTCGAAACGAGGAATTAAAGTCCTCGCCTCCTTCAAGGTCATGGGTACAACCTCGTTAGGCATTTCGGACGGTTCTAATATGGTATTATCAAGCAAAGAAAAGTCTATCAAATTTATTTCGTAATTTCTTTCGGTCTCTACGGTATCGTAAAACTCGTGTTCGGTTTCGCGCGAGGTGTCGGGTGACTCTTGCTCTAACCCGGAGGATTTTACGCGTTTTTTCGGATGGATATTTTCTTCCGGCTCTACGGTTTCGAAATTTAAGAAATTGTTTACGAATGAGTCTAGTGACCTTGACAGTACTCTTGTACCCGGTAATCTTAACGATCTCGCTCGATCGTCCGCGGACATATATTCCTAACTGGCTTTGATTTTTCGCAACTAAAATTGTGACTGCCACTTACAGTAGTAGAATTTTCCACATTGCGGGTTTTTCTTCCTCTCGTTCGGGATTGTTCGTTGACGAGCTGCTGTCGTCCTTCCTGGATGCTGCTGATCCTTCCGGTAGTCCTCGGGACTCCTGGGTTGGTCTCCTCTCGTCGATCCTCGGGATGACGGTTGTCTCTGCTTCCTTCGTGGCCTTGACGTCTGTGTGTCGGGCTCGGTTATTCGCAATTCAACGTCTGCGTGTTGAACTTGCGTCGGCGTCTCCTTTCAACGTCTGCGTTGTCGAGACCCGGTGTCACCGGAGTTGGTGAATATTTTTTTTTTTGTGTTTGCGCGTGTCGATGCTGGCGTGCGCACTGGTTTTTTCGGCACTTGCCGTCGTTATTTTCTTGTTACGTTTGTACAAGACTTTTGGCGGATCCCACCGCTGCCACCAATTTTGTTGTACGCGAAGTCAACAAATTTAATTTTAAAGGTATTTGGGATCGTTGCCAAATTAAGAGTAAAAACTCAAGTTTGTTTATACAAACTAAATAACAAGTTTATTCAAAGAAAGATAATTAATTTGATCGTTGCCAGTATTTCTTATTACAATCGTTGATTTCTTTTGAACATGAGCCTAACTCTGAGACCAACCTCTCTGTTCTCTAGTCGAGTTCAGACTGTCAATTTCCCGATCGCGATCCGCGAGGTGCAAATTGATACATCTGCAATTTTGATTTACTTCCTTTATTTCGACATCGAGAATCGACTATCGTCCGATTCTCGCTCAGCACGATTTCTCAACGCCGGGTGCATCAACCGGGCGTCATACGATACTTACTCGGCAAATTCCTACGCGAGTCGGCTTCGCGACGCGGTGGATTTGCCAGTAAGTATTTCCCAATGTATTTTCTAATTTATTTTATATATTTCTTTAGTTTTAATTGAACAAAATAATTCGGGGTACAACAGGTGACTCGGTGCATCGGTTATTGAAACGAGTTCTGGAAAAAGAGGACAAACCACTTGAAGAAATTCCGTGGCTGCCATTAAGCCAGGCCATGATATTAGCCACGACGTACAACTAAATGCATCTGGCAGTAAAATGGTTACAATCGGACTCGAACTAGTAAACGATGAAGACTTCGAGGTGGCAATAAAATTTTCTAACCGTTACTCAAGAGGAATTTCACTGTCTGTGGATGAATGGCGAGAAATGTCCGCACTGGGACCCTGTTAAAACTTTACACTACTACAACAACAAACCGTAACACATTGGATTAAATATACATTCATTTAAATAAAATACCGCCGAGTTCGTGTTATCAAAAGTTATTGTCCCTGCTCATGCGCGTTCTCCAACATCCTGGGAATCCTGAGTCAGTGCAACGAGTGAGTGCATTCGTGCTTTCACTAACATAAAATTTGGTCCTTCGAGCCGGATACCAGGGCATGAGCAGGTAAAAATTTATAAAAATTTTCGTTCGAGACGAAGTGCCGAACCGTCGTTTGGTAACTATCCGTTACTGGTGACTTCTACGAAAAAACTGTCAACAGCCCGTCGCGAGTCGAGCAACTTGGACAAACAGGCTCTCGGTCGTGTAAGACACGGCGACGTTGAAACGATCGGTACAATAAGAACTATCTTGTGTACAGGCACGAAATCGTCCTTATAGGAAAACTGTCTGTGCCACGCGCGTATATCTGGACCTCGTGTTGAACGTGTACACCGTGCTGACTTTCGTGATTTGCGCGAGAAGCGAAAACTGTGCTCTCGTCCATACAACGCGGTGTAAATAAACATCGAATACACGGGTATGCGTGTGTGTGTACTTTGGTCATAGCAGTTGAGACACCTGTACACACCCATCGATCATACATACACATACTTGTCGAACTTGGTCAACTATGGAGCCTTTGTGGATCGAACAGAGGTCCGTCATCGGAACGATTACTCGCTTCCTCGACAACGTTAAAAAGCTCGGTAAAAACAACTACACCGCAGCAATCTTGAAGAATCGTATGATCAGCCTCAAGGATTACTGGAAGGACTGCCAACGGCTGAACGCGCAGATCGAAGCAGCCGCCACCAAGTCTGAACAGGAAACACACGAGTATTTCGTCAACACCCTATTCCTAGAAGCAGAAGACTACTTCGTCGCCGCGACTGACTACATAGCGTCATGGATAGATAAGTTGACTAAACCTCTTGCTACCATAGAAAACCAGCGCGAGGGTTCCACCACGGAACAGCCGCATATGGCTATCCAACGGCCGCGTATAATGTGTGACGTATTTTCCTGGATCTCAACGCGAACAAGAAAACCCAAAAAAAACAAGACCGAAAACGCGAAAATCGAAGCTCAAACCGAACGGGAGCGGAGCGCAAAATCGAGAACTCGGAAAACGTCACCTTCGGCCGCCCGCTTCCACGGATGCATCGACGTCCCGGTGGGCGCCAGTTAATTTTTGTTTCGCCGGTATTAACAACCGGGCTAAACTGGAGGTCGGTGGAACGGCCCACCTCCGCAGGGTCGATTTTTGTCTCGCCGGAATCGCCAAGCCGGACTAATCTGGAGGTCGATGGAACGGTCGACCTCCGCAGGGTCGATTTTTGTTTCGCCGGAATCGCCAAGCCGGACTAATCTGGAGGTCGATGGAACGGTCGACCTCCGCAACGAAAATACGCGAAAACAGAACAAAAAGAACGAGATCACACAAACGAGAACGGAACGGTACGAGAACTAACGCCGGTGCATTCGCGAAAGCGAACGGTTGCGGAAATGCTCGGTTGCTCAGGATGCGGGTTGTGGTAGAAGGGTCGCGATCCTTCGCCAATAAAGTAACGCGAAATCTAAAACGCGAAATCTCAAATATCGGAACCCGAAATTCTTAATTAACGTGAGCAATAATTTATTGGCTTGTTAAGCCACGGGATCGTACACGAGGGCATCGGAAGCGCTCAGCTGACCGGGGGGTCGGAGCGAGCGTAACGGGAACGGCTCGATAAGCGATCGAATAATTCATCTTAGCGATAGACTCACCGAATCAGCGTACGTTTAATCCAATAAAGTGGCGGGAACTGCATCACCTGATGCCTCGAGAACTCGTACACAATCACTGCACCTCAAGGGCATTCCCAAGAACGCATCTCGATCACAGAAAAATCGGTAGAAAATCGGAACCGAATCCGCACGAAACACAGCGCACACGAGTCAACTACCGAACATACCAAGTGACAGGTAGCGCGAGCGAGATACGCGAACCGGAGCGAGAGCGATAGCCGGAGTCTACGGTAGCGCGAGCGAGAACGAATGACTCAGCGCGAGACAATAGGCCGAACGTAAACATCGATAGCGCGAGAGGTCCGAGCAGCCTCGAGGACGACTCTCGGTAGACTGATTAGCCTACGACGATATTCTAAGGAAGCGTTATGATTATCGCGAGATCCTTAGCCGATAGCTACTGCCCTCTCAAACTATTTCCAGAGCGTCAATTAAGCGGGAACCGAAACCGTAACGCGGTAATTTTTGAGATTCGCCGCGATCGTTACTCCTAACTCAGGACGTGAAAACAAGGCTCTCTCTCTCTCTCTTAACTAAAACACAGCACAAGGTGTTCCGACCTTGCCCGGACCGTACTTAAACCTCTGCCTGTTCTCCAACGTCCTGCGTTATCACCTAAACAGAGTGCCGGGTTTGCACCGGACTTTGACGTATTCGCGACGAAATCTCGTCGGTGTCTCCTCTATTCGTGTTTCTCATTGCTTCGAGATTCTCTCCACCGAATAGATTCGAGGATTCCGACCTGAACTGAATCTTCTGAACTTATCTTCAAGCTTATCCCACACCCAAGCTCATCAGTAAAGTCTACACTGGATCGTGACCTTAACGAACTTTACTTAAACGAGAGCTGGACGGTACCTGGACAGCCGAGGAGCAGTAAATCGGGAACTATAACGGGCTAACCGAACTAAATCGCTAGCTGTACCCGTAAAACTTTAATTCATTGGTATTTTTGTGACGGTGATGAAAAAATCACGTCACAAATGTTACCTAAATTTTCCGGAAATTATATAGATTGGGAAAACTTTAAAGATATATTCGAGACGCTTGTCGTTAATAACGAAACATTGAGTAATGTTCAGCGCTGACATTATTTGAAGGCGAGTCTGGTGGACGATGCTAAATTGATTTTGAAAAACGTTAGCGTCACTGAAGCGAACTACGACTCCGCTTGGGAGCTGTTAAAACAGCGTTATGATAATCAACGAATTATAATTAATGCGCACTTACAAAGTTTCATTGATTTACCTAGCATGAATTCCAGCTCTGTGAAGGAGCTGCGGAGCTTGCGAGACAAAACCATCGACGCGTTAACTGTGTGACGGATGGTCGATGGGTCAGGCACTGCGTAATGAGTGGTAGTCGATTGAGGTATAAAAACGATGGTTTATTAGTCGGAGATTCGGAATTGTAATACTTTGGAGAGAGTGTACCGTTCGCGGTGTCGGTCGGAGCTGAACTGTCGTGAAGCGGGCGCGAAGCTGAGGGCTTCGCGCTCGCTTCACAATGGAATAAAGAGTCACGGAGTGTTTAGTCTCGTAGATAAGTGGACGCTCACGGCGGTCCGGATGCACGATAGCCTTAAGGGCTTCTTTGAAGAGCGTATCGAACGGAAACTCCGTATCGATACGCTCGAATAAATATTCAAAGTGAAAAAATTGAAATTGTTAGGCTGCGGCCGTTACACTCCCCCTCTGGGAGGAAACGATGCCCCGCATCGGATATTACGGATTTTACATTTGACATGATTTGTTAAGTGTGACTCGATATAATCAAAAAGGTAATTTGGTTTTTTAAGATATTTCCATTTGTGTAAGTTGTGTAATGTTTTCTAAATGTGTGTTTTTATTGTTATTTGATTGATGATTGTTGATTGTTGATTGTTGATTGTTGATTGTTGATTGTTGATTGTTGATTGTTGATTGTTGATTGTTGATTGTTGATTGTTGATTGTTGATTGTTGATTGATGATTGTCGATTGATGATTGTTGATTAAGTAAAACTCCTAGTTGTTGTCCATGTTGGTTTGGATGATTGAAATTCCTTGGTTTTTTATGTTTGTTGCGGTACACTCCTGTTGTTTTTAAAATAGCTGGTGGTTGTTGATATCTGTAACTAGATAAAACTTTTAGTTGTTCGTGTTAGTGGGAATGGTTTGGTTAAATTGGATGGGTTTAAATTTGGTGTTAAAATTGGTGAAGAAAAATTAAAATGTTGTCCTGTTTCGTTCGGTTGGTGAAGTTCCATATTTGTTTTTCCAAGGATGTTATCCCGTTTCTGTAAATTTGTCCATATTTGATGGATTTCGGTTTCTCCTTGGTTGTATTTCGTTTCTCTATTTCCTGGTATTTCCGTTATAAATTTCGAATTTTGATGGTATTGTGCCTGTAACATTCTAAGTTCTGATTAGTGGTGGTTAGTGGGTTAGGTATGTTATTTGGAAGTGGTTTGTTGGTGTAAGATGGAAGTTGTTTCTGGAAATGGGTAAAATGATTAACACGAATATTTATAGTAAAAAAAAAAAAACATAGCAAATATATATTGGCCAAAAGGGTAGACAATAATTTCGTTGCGAAAGAAGAAAAAAAAATGAAACAAATCAAATTGATATTGATATTGATTGATATTGGAATATGATTGTTCCCATACGATTTTTTTTGTTATAAATATAAAGTTACTGACTTTCGCTTTTTCTTTGTTGCATTAAAATACGTGTGTCGCAGAGCATGTCTCAGACATTGTATATAAACATCTGTTTTTTTTTGTTAGATTGTCATTGTCTCGATCTTATCCTCTTTCTTAACTTCCGTTTTCCTCATGTTTCTATTTACGAAGTAAATTTAATAATCAAATATATTGATGGATGCGCGATTGTATCGGAGTAAATGTAGCTTAAATGTACGTGTGAATAAGTATATGGGTTTTGTGTGTATTTGTTTAGTTGTGATTTGTTTGTGAGAAGTATAACCCTATTACTGTAGTTTGTCACATTGTCTGGTAGTCCGAAAAAGAATTTGCGGTTCATTTGGTTCTATTATGTATCTTGGTGGCTTGGTTTTTGTCTACATTCTGACTTTTTCAATTCTCTGTGTATCTGTTTTATTAGGTTTTTTTTTGCAATTTTTTTTTTTTTTAGTGTGGATAGTGTTAGTTGTATTTAAATGTAGAAAAGTGTTAGTTGTATTTAAGTGTAGGAATTAATTTACCTTATATTTAGTTTTAGGTTAAACGCTAATGAATATTTTCCTATTTTTGTTTTTTTTTTTTGTCAATGATCGGTATGTTTGTTTAAGGCCATAATGCATATTATACGCTTCCAGGCGATGTTCTGCGATTTGCTGTTAGTTTCGATAGAAGATTGCTGATCGTTTCTCGTAGTGCTTTTTTGCGTGGTATGAGTGTCATTGGTAGATAATTGTTAGCTTTCAGTCCATCAATTTTTATGTCACAATGAATTATTGGCGGTGACCTGAAGTTCGGCGGCACTGATGATTGTATTGACGGTGACCTAAAGTTCGGTTGCACTGGTGTTTGTACTGGATGTTGCTCGGAGTCATTTGTTCGTTCTGCGTTTATCGGTGGTAGCCTGATTTTGGGATGCACAGGTGATGGTGGTGCATCCATTTCGAATTTCGTTACATATTCAACACAGCTGAAAAGCGGTGGTAAATTTCCGAGATCTAAGGCGTTTCTGGAAATCGGTGCTGATCGGAAGTTCGGTGGTACTTCCTGTGGTATGCTGTTTTCATTTCTCTCCGATGCGCTTATTTCTCGATGCCATGGTGGAACGAATTCTCGCAAATCAAATGCTGTTGGTGGTGATCGCGTTTCGTTTGTTGTATCCCTATTTACTGGCTGATTCTTGAGTTTCGCGGCATTACGTTCTCGTGAAAGTTCGGGATTCAGTTGTAGTGATGGTTGTACTGAGCTTTCCGAATTTGATATTTTTTCGTCGCGAGTTGGCAGTGAGTTATCAAGTTGCACTAGTATTTGTGCGGCTATCGGAGGGCAGTCCTTTTCCGGTATAATTGTTGGAGGTGATCTGAAGGTTGGTTTTACGGGTGGTTTACCATTATTTTCATCACCAGACGATTCTCCGATGTTCGTCGGCAACGGTTTGAATCCTTGTTTGTTGGAATTTACGTTTTCGGATTCTGTTTCGCTTTCCGTTTCATTTTCCTTATTTGTTGCCTGATAGTTGTCGTGTTTTTGAGTTTCTATGCGTTTGCCATCGATATTTTCGACGACAGTACCATCAGCTTCACCGTATAAGTTGCCGGAATTTTCATTTAGGTTGCTTTCCACTCTGTTTCCGTCGTTATATTCGCTTTTGTCACCGTATAAGTAGCCGGTTGCCCCGTCAGGGCTGACTTTTTCGCGAATCTCGCTTTTGCTATGCTGCGATAAGCTTTCTATTTTTTGTAACCTCATTGGGCTTTTTGCTTTTTGCGGCCTCGTTGGACTTTCAGATTTTTCTTTATTTTTGTATTCCATAATCGTTGTATCTTCTCGTTTCCTAATTCGTTTGCGTGGTTCGTTTATTGCTCTATCTTCGTCTTCAGATGAGTCCGCTAGACATTTTTCAATCGGTTTCCATTGTAGTTTGATTCTGCGTTTCCCTTTTAATATTTGCCTGGTCTGTTTCCATGTAGGTATTTTTATGAGTTCAGCTTCGTTTTCTGATGTTTCAGTTTGCGGTGTTTCGTTGTGAATATTTGAATCAATTTTTGTGGGTATACTCTCCGTTATTTGTTTTGATTCTGTCTTTTTCGGTAATTGGTTTGTTTCTTCTTGTGGTTGCTTTGTCTGTTTAGGGAGAATTTGTTTAGTTTTTTCGGCACTTGCGTCGCCCATTGTTGTGACCTGAGTATTGTTGCGAAGTTTTGTGGAACACATTACTCCTTTCTTTTGAAGTAGTCGTTGAACTATCTGTTCGATCTGTGATGTGTCGATACTTGATTGATAATCTGATTTTCGCGAGTTTCCGGTGTTACTGGTGTTTTGTCCTTCTCGTGAGTTGGTTCGATCGCGCGGATAATCTCGACCGTTTCGATCATTTTGATAATTGCGATCTCGAGAATCGTCTCGTCGCGAGTTGTTTCGGTTATTACGTGGATTGTTATAATTATCGCGCGAATCGCAATTATCACACGATTTGTCGCGATAGTTGTTGCGACAATTATCGCGTGAGTTGTCGCGATATTTTCGGTCGCGCGAGTCGTCACGATATTGTCGGTTACGCGGTTCGTTTTTATAATATCGGTTTTGCGAATCGTTTCTGTTATCTCTCACTCGGCAGCAATACTTTTGGTTTCGTGAATTCTCTCTGCAGGTTTGATCACGCGAATTATTTTTGCAATATCGAGAATAATTTCTGTAATTTCGGTCTTGGGAGTTATCACGATAATTTTGATCGCGTGAGTTATCTCGATAATCTCGGTTCCGCGAATCGGTTCGATAGTCACAACCTCGTGAATCTCGCCTATGATAGTCGTTTCGATCATGCGAATCTCTATCACGATCGTCGATTTGATCCCAGGAATTTCTGTTGCGATTTTGATAGTTATTGGATCGCGAATTAATGTAGCGATCTGATGTTGTTTGAGTTGCATGCTCGAGACGTTTTTCATAAAACGCTCGTTGTCTATGTTGCTCGTTGGACTGTGCGGAACGAATTTTCGCTTTATTGGGACTATTTTCCCTAGCTTTGAATTTTTCGCGTTTCGTCGTTTGGTACATTGCTTGTCTGCGAATGAGTTCATTTCCAATATTCAAGGCCTCGTCGATCGCATTTTCGAGTGTTAAAAAGTTTTTTGACAAGAGCAAATTGTGACCAAGTACTACCCGGTCAGAAAGTCCACGGATAAACGATTTTATTACTGTTTGGCTTACTTCTTGCAATCTGTTTTTCAGGTACTGTTGTTTTTCTTCATCCGTGTATACTTCTTTGAGGTGTTCTTCGATTCTTTTAGCGATTTTCCGCGTACGCATTGCGTAGTCTCTAACTGTCTCGTTATAATTTTGTACGTTAGACGTTAATTCTAATTCTAAATCGGATAATTCTACGGGTTTTTCAAAGGCGTTTCTGAGATCTCTCAGGAGAGATTCGAGTGTAAGATGCGTTTTCAAGTTTGCTATATCTGCGGCAAATCCAGATAGTTTTAGGTTAATTATGGTTAAAAACAGCGATTGATCAATTTCGGGAACCATCTCTGCCACTTTTCTACAAGTGCATAAAAAGTCGTGAACTGGAATATTTTCACCATCAAACGATGGTATTGCGCTGCAAACATCGTGAAGCGCAACACTATTGGTCGCCATTGTTGATGATGATGTATTGTGTGATTGTTTATTGATCAATTTCTTCCTAGAACTGTGTACTAATCGTAAAAGTTTGAATTTTGTATTATAATTATTTTTTTTTTATTGCATATGCTAAAATATTTAATCGAATATGTGAAAAAAGAATGGATTGAAATCGAAACTGAATTTATTTGATATTCACAGAAGAAAAAAAACAAAATATTCATAAAGGCCAAATGACAAATAAATTCGAAGTTTTGTATGAAAAATTTAATTAAATTATGAGAAAAAAAAGATTTTTGTTAAAGTTCAAAAAGGTTTGAAAATGTATTGAGGTAAAAAAGTGGTATTATTATTGTTGGTAAATATTGTTTATAAATATTTGTAATACTCGATTCGATTTGTCTCATTCAGAATTGTTTTCTCTTTTTTCGCATCGATACAATTTTTTCAATTTTTCGTTATATTTTTTTTTGTGTATCTCTATAAATGTTGTAATAATTTTTTTTTATTCGCTGCCATCTACGTGAGGGGCGTTTACTTGGTGTTGAAGTGAAGCGAAAGGCAAAAAGAGAATTGAGATGTATTTGAGAAAAAGGGAAATTCTACTTGTCCCGTGTGAAATGCCATGAACTACGGTCGTCGTACGTCGTGACATGCGCTACGAGCACGCAACAAGGTTTTTGTAATACGCTTTCGCGAGTCGGCGCTCATATTTCACGTATTGAATAAAAATTCAAAATAGGTAATAATAATAATAAACATTGGCTCAACAAACGATATACACTGTTAAATAATAATAACAAAAATAATTTTATTAATTGATTGGTACTTACGTGTACGATGAGGATAAATAATAGTTTTATCCAACTTTCATCGGTTTGGGTTGAACATTTTGTTGTTGTTTTTTTTTTATATATAGCTTTTCTGTCGTATGTCGTTCTTCCTTCCTTCCTTCTATTTTATTGTATTTTTCACGTCCTTCCTTCCTTCTATTTCTCGGACTTTTTTCCGGTGGCAGATGGTGCGTCAGTGGTGGGCAGCTGACGGGCAAGTCGCGCTGGTGCGGCGGATCACGGCCGTGGCGGATCGATGCCGCGGTCGATGACGGCTCGCTGGTGGTAACGTCGGCCGCTGCGTTACGCGAGGGGTTTCTCGGCGGTCGGTCACCCCGTGCCTGTCGCTCGCTCGCTCCCACCCTCCGTACACTCTCACTATTTTTTTTTTGCGTCCGTTTGGCGTCTTCGATATCAGTAGTTAATTTGTTTAGTAAGTGTTATTGTTTAGTAAGTGTCTGTTCACTGTATTACTATTTATTTTATTTTACACTATTTTTATTCAATAATTATTTGTTACGTACTTATTATTCACTTAATGTTTAGCTGATTATTTAATAAGTGTCTTTTCACCGTAACTATTTTTATTATTATTCGTTGTTTTTTTTTCCACTTTATTGTTTTGTTTTATATGGGCTGTCTTGTCATTATTATTTTTTCACTGTCTTTTATTTTGTCACTTTCACTTTCGGGTTTTTTTTTTTATTCACTGTATGTCACTGTTGTTTTGTTTATTCGTGCGAGCGCGGCTCGAGCACGATTGTCGCGTTTGGGTAAAATTTTTGAAACGTTAACATTTTTTTTTTTTAAAAGGCAGGCTTGTTTGCGTGGTACGCCCACTCTGACACCAATGTGACGGATGGTCGATGGGTCAGGCACTGCGTAATGAGTGGTAGTCGATTGAGGTATAAAAACGATGGTTTATTAGTCGGAGATTCGGAATTGTAATACTTTGGAGAGAGTGTACCGTTCGCGGTGTCGGTCGGAGCTGAACTGTCGTGAAGCGGGCGCGAAGCTGAGGGCTTCGCGCTCGCTTCACAATGGAATAAAGAGTCACGGAGTGTTTAGTCTCGTAGATAAGTGGACGCTCACGGCGGTCCGGATGCACGATAGCCTTAAGGGCTTGTTTGAAGAGCGTATCGAACGGAAACTCCGTATCGATACGCTCGAATAAATATTCAAAGTGAAAAAATTGAAATTGTTAGGCTGCGGCCGTTACAACTGCCTTAAAAAACATAAAGCGCCTTAAAAAACATAATTGTATATATTCTCGTTAAAAAACTGGACAAGCTCACCCGAAGGGAGTGGGAATTCAAGCTAGGGGATCAAACCACGAATCCAACGTTCAAAGATTTAGATTCATTTTTAAGCGCACATATTCGCGCGTTAAAAGCCGTTTCACCTGCCGACACAGGCTCGAACACAAGTTCAAAAACGGATAAAAATAAGTCAACGAAAACCAAGGAAGTGAACGCACATCAAACTAATTCCGATTCGCAGAAATGCACTTTGTGTAAGCAGAATCATTTTCTTTATCAATGTAAGGATTTCAAAGATAAATCTATCGAGCAGCGTTACGACTTTCTGAAGACGCATAAGCCCTGCTTCAATTGCTTAAACAGCGGACATCTTCCGTCTACGTGCTATAGTAAACATGTATGGAAAGTTTGTAAGGGAAAGCATCATTCGTTGCTTCATAAGGACGGCACGAACACCGCTCGATCTAGCGGGAACGAGCCACCGGAGCACAACAACTCGACTAGTTCGGAAAATATTAGTGAAATTAATTCTCACTTTACCAAACACGATAACAATCAAGAAAGCGTTGAACACACCGACGTGTCATCCATATTACTTCCGACGGCGTTTGTTTTGCTCCGGTCGGACTCTGGACGGTCGATAAAAGTAAGAGCGTTATTAGATCAAGGGTCACAATCGACCTTTATATCCGAATCGATCGCGCAACATCTCAAAGCGAGACGCGCTCGCTTGTCCGTCTCTGTAACAGGCATCGGCGGTGCCTCCGTGGGGTGCGCGCGGAGCGCGGCAGCGGTTACTTTGGAGTCCTGCGACCAAGACAAGCCGGGTATTCCAATCCGTGCGCTGGTGCTTCCTAAGCTCACCTCCTATATACCAAAGCTCAGTCAGGTGGACTGTTCCTGGCCTCATTTAGCGAATTTGAAGCTAGCCGATCCCCATCTTTCTAGTTCCGCCCCCATTGAGCTACTAATCGGAGCGGATCTCTATGGACGAATTCTTTTAAGCGGAGTGCAACACGGACCCGACGGATCCCCTACCGCTCAGCTAACCCTCTTTGGCTGGGTGGTTTCTGGCCCTGTAGCCAGCTCTTTAGAATCGATTTCACTCTCCCTAGTTGCTCATTTTCAGCCTATGGATGAGTTCTTAGACGAGTCTCTTCGCAACTTTTGGGAATTAGAAGAAATCCCCACAAAGTCTATCCTCACTGAAGGGGAATCCGCGTGTGAGACGCATTTTAAACAAACTCATGGCAGAGAATTGGACGGTCGATACGTCGTTCGATTGCCCTTCAAAACGGGACCTCCTATTCATATAGGTGAGTCCAAGGCGATTGCCTCACACATTTTCGCTCGCAATGAAGCTAAACTGCGGAAACAACCCGAACTGGCGCTACAATATCGCGAGTTTATGGACGAATACGAAACACTGCATCATATGGAGAAAGTAGATCACGAGCCCGCCTCCGGTCTCTCCGATCAGGTCCTATATTTCCCGCATCACCCGGTAATTCGCGAAACTAGCCAGACGACTAAACTTAGAGTAGTCTTTAACGCCTCCTGCGCGACTTCTGATGGATCTTCGTTAAATGATTTTTTACATGTCGGCCCAAAGTTACAGGCAGATTTGTTCGCATTAATTCTACGTTGGCGGGCCTATCCCTACGTGTACACGGCGGATATAGAAAAAATGTTTCGCCAAATTAAAATCCACCCTGCCGACGAGGATTATCAAAGAATTGTTTGGAGGTCAGATCGCAACGACGTACTTTCGTCCTACCGACTCCTGACCGTCACATACGGCACCGCGTGTGCGCCGTTTCTAGCAAACCGCGTGCTTAAGCAACTCGCGAAAGATGTCGGCGATGAGTTTCCCCTCGCCGTCCCCGTACTAGACAATTGCACTTACGTGGATGATATTATGTTCGGTGCCGAAGACATCGTGCTCGCGAAGCAAATAAGAAATCAGCTGACTCAGTTGCTGAAGGCGGGCGGATTTAACCCACGGAAATGGGCTAGTAATACCGCCTCCTTACTTGATGATATCCCCGCCGAGAATCACGGATTAGCAACCGATAAATCGTTAACTGTAAATGAAGGTTTAAAGGTGCTCAGAACCATGTGGAATCCCCGCACGGACGCGTTTCGATTCTCTGTGGATATTGGAGGATATCCCGAGTTTACTAAAAGACTGTTTCTCTCATTAATATCACGTATTTTTGATCCGCAGGGATGGGCTTCTCTCTTTACGATCACGGCAAAAATAATCCTCCAAATACTCTGGATACGAAAAATAAATTGGGATGAGAAACTGCCGGCAGACTTTTAGCGCAAAAATGCCTTTCGTACCAGTCTCAACTACCCCGGCTGCGAAAAATCGCGATCCCTCGTTGGACCGGCTAACATGACGCGCCCCAGCAGTATCAGATTCACGGGTTTGCAGACGCGTCTAACGCGGCCTACGCGGCAGTAGTCTATTTGCGAGTCGAATCTGTGCAGCGGTGCTGTTGTCTCGGCTCATACAATTTACGCAAACGACCATGCAGCTCTTAAAAATCCCGATTTTCTGTTGGTCCGACTCTTCTGTAGTACTCTCTTGGTTAAGCTGTCACCCATCCAAATGGAAGACCTTCGTAGCGAATCGAGTCTCTGAAATCACGACCCTAGTTCCTACCGCGCAATGGAAGCACGTACCCGGCATGTCCAATCCCGCAGACTGCGCGTCACGGGGAATCTCTGCTGAGGAACTGATCGCAAACCAGTTATGGTGGCAAGGGCCGCCCTGGCTGCGCAGTGGCCCCCCTGCTTGGCCGAATTCAATAGTTGTTAAAGAGAAAGAAGCTAAGGCCGAGCTGCGCTCGGGAGCGCACACCCACGTAGGCGACCTGATGCAAAATTGGCGTCTCCCATACGAGATCTCATCATGGCCTCGCCTTTTGCGTAGAACGGCGTACGTCCTTCGCTTTATTATTAATGCACGCCATACGCTCAATAAAACGGAGGGAATCTCTCTCTCCGTCGAAGAAATCACTTCCGCGCGTAATTTCTGGATTAGATCAGTTCAAAAGGAACATTTTTCACAAGAATTTGCAGACCTACAAAATAAGAAAACGGTCTCTTTGAAAAGCCCACTCGTCAAGCTCAACCCTTTTCTCGACAAGGATAACATTATACGCCTAGGCGGGCGGCTGAGACATTCCGCTCTCCCATACGCAGAGAGATTCCCAGCCACTTTACCTAAGCACCGGCTTACGGATCTACTTATCGAGCAAATACACCACCAAACGTTGCATGGTGGGTTACAACTAATGTTAAGAACTCTACGACAAGATTACTGGGTGCTACGAGCTCGAGACGCAGTCAAAGCATGTATCAGATCTTGTATTAAGTGTGTTCGCGAAAGAGCTGTTATCCCTACGCAAATGATGGGCGATCTACCTTCCGCACGCGTAGTTCGCGCTCGTCCGTTTAGGCATGCTGGTGTGGACTATGCCGGACCGCTATCGGTTCGCATAGCATCGGGACGCGGCTACCGTGCTCACAAATGCTACATAGCTCTGTTTATCTCCCTCGCGACTCGCGCGATCCACATCGAACTCGTTTCAGATTATACTACCGAAGGCTTCCTGGCCGCCTTCGACCGCTTTATATCACGGCGCGGATTACCTTTAACGGTTTATAGCGACAACGACACGAATTTTCAAGGCGCAGACCGGGAACTAACCCGACAATTCAAATCAGTAATGAACAATCCGGATATCCGAAATCACCTCGCCTCCGACGGCATTGCGTGGATCTTTATCCCACCTGCCGCCCCCCACTTCGGTGGAATCTGGGAGGCAGGGGTAAAGAGTGTTAAACATCATTTGCGACGGGTCATCGGCTCCTTTACGCCGACATTCGAAGAATTAACCACTCTGCTTTGTAAAATCGAGTGTTGTTTAAACTCACGTCCGATCGCCCCTTCGCACGACGATCCGGAAAACTTTGACGCACTCACCCCTGGCCATCTGCTGGTCGGGTCACATCTAAAATCGGTACCCTCCCCGAGTTTACTCGACGTAAACGAGAACCGATTGTCACGCTGGCAAGTAGTGCAGCAGCTAGCCGAGCGCTTCTGGAAAGTATGGTCCAGTGACTACTTAAATTCACTGCAACAACGCTCAAAATGGAAGGTAAATCGCGGCAACATTCTGCCTGGCGACTTTGTCTTACTTCGTAATCATAATCTTCCCCCTTGCAAGTGGTACTTAGGGCGAGTAGTAGAGTGTCATCCGGGCTCCGACAATCTCACGCGCGTCGTTACCACTAAAACCGCTAAGAGTACTTATAAACGTCCGATCGCTCAACTGTGCAAACTCCCTGTAAGCACGTAGATATAGATAGTTGCGTCTGCTATAAACACTGCAATTAAATAGTTTAAGCGCATCAATTTATCGTTCGTCCAGTCTCCGAACGAGGCGGGCGGTATGTTTGAGAATCTCTCGAGTTGCGATACCCAAAAGGTTCAAACCCTCAAAACAAAAGAGACACGTGATCGCCTCGTGACGAAACTGGACGATAGTGCGTGCCTGCACTACAGCGAGTTCGCGGTACCGTGTAAGCTACGGGTGTGTTTGTTAAAACTTTACACTACTACAACAACAAACCGTAACACATTGGATTAAATATACATTCGTTTAAATAAAATACCGCCGAGTTCGTGTTATCAAAAGTTATTGTCCCTGCTCATGCACGTTCTCCAACATCCTGGGAATCCTGAGTCAGTGCAACGAGTGAGTGCATTCGTGCTTTCACTAACAGACCCGTAACCGACCGCTGGATTTTTAGCTGCGGGCAGGTCGGCAATCTAAAACCCAAATCGCCGCCTCCTATACAATCGCTCGGACGGAGGGTACTGCGCTGTACAACTGTTTACAACGAACAAGCTATTGTCCTCGCACTTAATGAATCAGAACACGACGAACAGAGACGAGCGAAAAAAGGTTTTTCGTCAGAGATTATCATACAATAGACGACATACAAGGGACTAGCGAAGTTGATTCCTTGCATCGATCATAGGGTCCGACTGCTTTCTGAAGATCTCAACATCGTGAAGAAGCTGAAAGATGAGCTTATCAACCACATCAGCTGGAAGGTCGCGAACGACGATTGGTCTATGATCGACGAAACACGATTTTCCGCCGAGGGGCTCCGAAAAATCAGGGATGACTATACCTGTACTATAATAGCGCGTTTTGAACTGCAGGATGAAGAAATGGACGAAAAACGCTACTTGATCGGCACCGAATTAATGGGTCTTCATCACGAATATCTTTTCCGTAAAGTGATAGAGCGTGTACAAGAAATGCCTTAACGAAAAAATATATACATTGGAGTTTAAATTTAAAAATAATAAAAATGATTTTTTAATTTGTATACATTAAAATATATATTGTGACGTGACATTTTCGCGTCCCGTCACTTGGCACGGTTTTGGTCGGGCAGTGGGCCGGATTTACGGCCCTGAGAACGCCGCTCGTCAAGCCGGCTCGGTTACCAACTCACCGAAAGGGATTTCTCTTTCATTTTCTTGCATTTTCTGTTACCGTATTATTTCTGTCACCGTCGTTTTTTTTTGTGTGTCGTTCCGAAGCTTTGTTTTAGGCCACGATGGAGTCTAGCGACTCTCCGACCCGACCGTCGGGCGGTTTTGCCCTCGGCCGTGCCTATCGGGGAAATTGGCCTAAGAGGGCCGGAGAATCTCCGTTTGACAAGCAGGCGGAAGCCGAAGAGCAGCTTCCGCGGACTAGGAGGCCGGAGGGACGCGGGTAGTGACCGATATGCCGAGTTTCCCGTCCCTGTCGACTACACGGCCTGGAGCCGTTCCTGTCCCGTCGAGATCCATGGACGACGCAGTCCGCTCGTCACGGCGCCTCCACTTGCGGGGATTACGGGGACAAAAGGAAACATCGAGGTGCAGTTATTTGGCGTATCGCGTGGGCCCACCGCGGAGGAAGAGGGACGCCTCAACTTCGCGAGGGAGGCCTCCCCTCATGTTCATTTTGCCCCACCGGATCCTGGGAGGAAGCCGTCCGTGGACATCGACACTCACCGCTGCGAGCGAAAGATTCTCGCGGGTAGCGGGGCACGGCCGGAGGAGAAACCGGTTTCTCCGACGCCTAGCCGTCTAGCGTAGGCTAGATTCGGGAGTCGCGAGAGAGGGGGAAGCGCTAGTGCGGACAGTCCCGGGAGCCGCTAATTTATTCGTCAGTCGGTGATCGAGTTTAGTGACGAGTGGCAGCGTTTGTTTTTCGTCCAGCGTGCTCCCGGGCTGTCTACACCGGTAAGCCCCGTCTCTCTCTTGTGCTCTGTGCTAGCCGGAGATGCCGAATCCGGACCCAATTGTCTTTTAGAATTGTATCGCCTTCCTTTATCGCTTATCTTTTAGTTTTGAGTCCTTTCAATGCTACTTTTTTGCCCTCGGGCGACATAGTGGGTCCGGCGCAGCATGTCCGGCTAAATTTTCTCGCTCTGGTCTAACGTTTCCCTGTCTCCGTTTCTTTTGTATCGGCTATCTATTATCCGGCAAATCTGTTTTCCTAATTCTCTATGTCTCTATTTCGGCTGTCTCTCTCGATATTTCCCTTTATATTTTCATTATCTCGGTTGAGTTTATCCGCGGGTATGGCTACCGTCATTATAATAGTGTTTTATCGGCTATACTCCGCGCGCATATTGATTAAGCTTTTCTTCGGCGGATTCTCCTGTCCCATCGGCTACATAGAACCTCGCGAGACAAAGGGACAGCGTGCGCGTTGGATCGCGTTCGTTAGGCCGGTCGATAGAGCGTTGGCTATAAGAGCACGCTAAAGGTCACGGTCGAGCGGTGTTTACACCCCACGGCTCGTACTGGGAATTGGCCCGGCTATCTCGGCTATCTGGCGTTCGGCTATTATTTTCTAGCACTTATCGCCCCTTGGTTCTATCCCGCGTCGAGCGCACCGGTGAATCGGCTATCTTCAGATGTTTAAGGTTCTGGCAATCGCAACTCGTTAATTTCTCGTCATAGTAATTGCCGTAATGTTCGTCTCGGTTACAGATAATTTTGGGACCATAGTTATCTTTTTGGCTACCTTCCATTTCGGCAATGATTTAATCTTTTTGGCTACCTTTAATTTCGGCAATGATTTAACCTTTTTGGCTACATCTAATTTCGGCAATAGTTATTCTTTTGGCTACCGTTCATTGCAGCAATAATTTTTCCTTTTGGGCTACATTCAATTTCGACAATGGTTATTCTCTTGGCTACATTTCATTTCGGCAATAATTTATCCCTTTTGGCTACATTTAATTCCGGCAATAGTTATTCTCTTGGCTACATTTCATTTCGGCAATAATTTATTCCTTTTGGCTACATTTAATTCCGGCAATAGTTATTCTCATGGCTACATTTCATTTCGGCAATAATTTATTCCTTTTGGCTACATTTAATTCCGGCAATAGTTATTCTCTTGGCTACATTTCATTTCGGCAATAATTTAATCTTTTTGGTCACATTTAATTTCGGCAATAGTTATTTTGTTTTGGCTACGTTTAATTCCGGCAATAGTTTATCTTGTGGCTACATCTACTTCCGGCAATAGTTTAGCTTTTGGCGTCTGCGATTTGTTACCGTTTGGCCTACGATTTTGTCCACGAAAATTATTGTCTAACAACGAATAAAATGATTTAATTATTATGTTGCGTTTGGTCACTCGCCCGTCCACCCCCTCTACCATTTTCTCCCAGGTGGGCTGAGTTAGCCGGAGTCTCGCCAGCTTCGCCTTACCCGTTTCCCTTGCTCGTCCCCGTACCCCGCAGCGAATTAAATAAAATGCCGCTTACCGAGCGGTGGTACAAAGGTACCTGGCGCCCAACCGCATGCGGGGAAGTGGCGTCCGTTTGGCCACGCGGGGACAGCTTCGTTCGGTCGGCATCGATCAAAATGCGTAATCTCGTCGTGGGTTCGAGCCCCGAGATTCGGTACCGAGCCCGGGCAAGGGAGTTCGGACCTTGGGAGTTGGAGCCAGGATGTGCGTGGTGTAAAAATCACGGTACAATATATATGTACAACTAGATTTAAAAATAAAAATGCAAACTTTTTGTAAAAATAAAAAAATTATTTTTTACTTACCTTCCCTCATCCGTTTCATATATTTATTTTCAAAGTGCTGAAAAATTAAAAAAACATTGCTACATATTGGCATCGAGCCCGCGCTCCCAAGAAAAACGGGGGCTTGAATTCGACGCTTTAGCCCACTCGACCAAGCTAGCTTACGCAAAGCCTACAGTACCCTCGAGAAACACCCTACGTGCGAGAGCGAGAGCGCTGCCACCCGCAGCAAGCTAGCGCGTGGAGAATCCAAGATGGCGCGACTCGCTGCTACGGCGTCACGACCTCTCCCTATGCGCTCCTACTACTTCAACCATCCGCCACTAGACGGTCTTCGCGATGCACCGTTCGGCATCACCTCTTATGCACTCGAGGCGATGGGCCCGCCGCTGCTCGGCCGCCAACGGAACCCCAAAAATCCAACATGGCGCGGCTCGTCGCTACGCCGTCATCAGCTGACCCCGCTAGCACTCCAGCAGCTCCTCCCTCACTATACCAAACACCCCGCCACGCTCTCACGCCCTTCCACTACACGCTCACTCCCTCCCTTCACTACACTCACCCCCGTCACCCCCTCTACCCTTAGCTCAAGCCAAGCTAGCCAAGTGACCGACCAGGGGCGGGTGGTCGGGACTCGGCAGCCGAGGAAGCAACATCTCCTCCAGCTCCTCATCCCTGACCACCCTCTTCCTCCCCAGGGGGGGACGCGGGGGAAGACGTGGGGAAAGGGGGAGGGGGACAACCACCCTCGCATCGGACAACCGGGCCCTGCTACACCACGCGGACCGACATCCCCCACTCCGCAAAAGACGCCATCTTGAAAATCCGTATAGGTACTGACCTCTACTTACAACATTTATCGAAATACACCCAAAAAAAAGTATAACAATAATAAAAAAACTGGATAGATGCGAAGTTGAAAAATAAATAAAAAATAAAAATAAAATAATTTTAAAAAAATATAATTTTGAATAAAACATCGAATAGAGCATTACAAATATTTTTAAACAATATTTACAAATAATAATTAATACCCCTTTTTCCAACTCAATACATTTTCAAACCTTTTTGAACATTAACAAAATCTTTTTTCTCTTCATTTAACTACATTTATTCTTGTATAACTTCGAATTTTATTTTCATTGTGCCCTTTGCCAAAGTTTTCTTTTTTGTGTGAATATTAAATTGTGTCAGTTTCCAATTCAATCCATTCTTTTTTCACATATTCGATCAAATATTTTAGCATATGCATTAAAAAAAAGAAAAAAAATTAAATTAATTACAATACAAAATTCAAACTTACAATTAGTACACAATTAAAAAAGAATTGATCAAACGCAGTAAATAATCACACAATACATCATCATCAACAATGGCGACCAATAGTATTGCGTTTCGCGATGTTTGCAGCGCAATACCATCATTTAATGGTGAAAATATTCCAGTTCGCGACTTTTTACGCATTTGTAGAAAGGTAGCAGAGATGGTTCCCGAAATTGACCAATCGCTATTTTTAAACATAATTTATCTAAAACTATCCGGATCGGCTGCAGATATAGCAGATTCGAGGACGCATCTTACACTCGAATCTCTTCTGAGAGATCTCTGAAACGCCTTCGAAAAACCCGCAGAATTATCCGATTTAGAATTAGAATTAACATCTAACGTACAAAATTACAACGAGACAGTTAGAGACTGCGCAATGCGTACGCGGAAAATCGCGAAAAGAATCGAAGAACACCTCAAAGAAGTATACACGGATCAAGAAACACAACCGTACCTGAAAAACAGATTGCAAGAGATAAGCCAAACAGTAATTAAATCCTTTATCCGTGGACTTTGTGACCAGGTAGCAAACTTGCTCCTGTTAAAAAAGTTTACAACATTCGACGATGCATTTAATGAATCAATACATATAGAAAACGAACTTGCGCGTAGGCAAATGCTATATCAGATGCGAAGCCGCGAAAAATTCGAAGCTAGGGAAAATAGTCCCAATAAAGCGAAAATTCATTTCGCACAGTGGAACAACCAACATGGACACTACACCGAAAAAGATATGCGCGAAAACATTCATTCACGATCCGATAACTATCAAAATCGTGACAGAAATTCTCGAGTGCAATTCAACTATCGTGATAGAGACTCACACAATCGATACGACTATCGCAAGCGAGATTCACGAGATTGTAACTACCAACACAATTCGAGTGTCAATTACAACAATTCGCGTGACAATTGCAATTCGCGCGGCAATCACAACGATTCCCGCGACAACTCGCGCAATAATTATAACATTCCACGTGACAACCAGAACAACCCGCGACGAGACGATTCGCGAGATCGCAATTATCAAAACGACCGAAAATATCGTGACAACGCGCGCGACCGAAATTATCGCGACAACTCGCACACTCGAAAGTACCAAGGCAGATCACGTAATCGAAACTATCGAAACAGATAACGTGATAGCAGTCTCAGCGATTCGCGAAATCGCCAAACATCCGATCAACAGTCGAGCCTCGATATAGCACAGGTCGAACAGATTTTTCAACGCCTACTTAAACAAAAAGAAGCATAGTGCCCACGAGACTTCGCAACAATAATCAAGTCTCAACAGTGTACGACGCAAATGCCGAAAAATCTAAACACGTTCTCCCTAAACAGACAAAGCAACCACAAGAAGAAACAAACCAATTACCAAAAAAGACCGAATCAAAACAAATAACGGAGAGTGTGCCTATAAAAATTGATTCATCCATTGACAGCGAAACACCGCAAATAGAAACATCAGAAAAGGAAGCTGAACTCATAAAAGGACCTACACGGAAACCGACCAGGCAAAAATTAAAAGGAATACGCAGAATCAAACTACAACGGATACCGATCGAAAAATGTATAGCGGACTCATCTGAAGACGAAGAAGGAGAAATAAACGAAGCATGCAAACGACTTAGGCAACAAGAAGAAAAAAGCCCAACGAGGCAACAAAAGGGAAAAAGCCCAACGAGGCAACAAAAAGAAAAGAGCCCAATGAGGCCAAATAAAACAAAAAGCTTATCGCAGCTAAACAAAAACGAGATTCGTGAAAAAGTCAGCCCTGACGGCAAAGCCGGCTACTTATACGGTGACAAAAGCGAAAAAATCAATGGAACTGAAAACAAAAACGACAACCAAAAGGCTAAAAATAAGGAAAACGATACGGAAAACGAAACAGAATCCGAAAACGTAAATGTCAACAAACAAGGATTCAAACCGTTGCCGACGAACATCGGAGAGTCGTCTGGTGACGAAAATAGTGGTAAACCACCCGTGAAACCAACCTTCACGGCACCTCCAACAACTACGCAAGAAAAGGATAACCCTCCGAAAGCCGCACAAATATCAGTACAACTTGACAACTCACTGCCAACTCGTGACGAAAAAATACCAAATTTGGAAAACTCAGTACAACCATCAATACAACTGAATCCCGAAATGTCACAAGAACATAAGGACGTTGCGAAACTCGAAAATCAATCAGTAAATAGCGATAAAGCAAATGAAACAC
The DNA here is from genome assembly GCA_958510785.1 of Exephanes ischioxanthus. Lineage (NCBI taxonomy): Eukaryota > Metazoa > Arthropoda > Insecta > Hymenoptera > Ichneumonidae > Exephanes > Exephanes ischioxanthus. The sequence continues at coordinate 17,553,003 of OY294025.1, read as the reverse complement.
TATCACCACTAATAGCATTAGATTCGCGAAAAATCGCTCCACCTTGGCATCGAAAAACAAGCGCATCGGAGAAAAATGAAAACAGCATACCACAGGAAGTACCACCGAACTTCCGATCACCACCGATTCCCAGAAACGTTTCAGAACTCGGAAGGTTACCATCGTCTTTCAGCTGTATTGAATGCGCAACGAAATCCAAAATGGATTCTCCATCACCCGTGCATTCCAATATTAGACTACCATCGATAAACGCTGAACGAACAAATGATTCTGAACAACATCCTGCACAAACACCAGTGCAACCGAACTTCAGGTCACCACCAATACTTCATTGTGACATAAATATTGATAGACCAAAAGCTAACAATAATCAACCAATGATACTAATACCCCGCAACAAAGTGCTACCAGAAACGATCAGTAACCTTCTATCGAAACTAACATCAAATCGTAGAATATCGCCTGGAAGCGCATAATACGCATTCGTGGCTTAAACAAACATCCCGATCATCGACAAAAAAAATCATAAAAAATAGGAGATATTCATTAATATTTTAGTTAAGACTAGATATAAGACAAATGAACTACACGTACAGACAACACACACATCTTACACATAGTAAACATTCGAAACATTTAATAAAACAGATACACAGAAAAACCGGAAACACACAGAATGTAGATAAATACCAAGCCACCCAGACACTTAATAGAACCAAACGAACTGCAAATTATTTTTTCGGAATACCAGAAAATACGATAAACCATAGTAATAGGACTACACTTCTTAAAAACAAATCACAACGAAACAAATATGCACGAAACTCATATACTTATTCACTCATAAATTTAACGTATATTTATGTCCAATATATTAATACTCCAATATAATCGAGCAAACATCAAAACATTCAACTATAAAATTTACTTTATAAACCGTAAAAATGAGAAAAACGGAAGAAAAAAAAAGAATAAAATTGAGACAATGACAACCTAACAAAACAAAACCGGATGTTTTTATACAATGTCTGACTGCGCTGTGACGTGCTCCGCGACGCATACTACATTAATAAAAAAAAAGAAAACGAAAAAGAGTAATATATATGCCCTTTATATGCACTCAATAACTCCCATGGGAACAATAGCATTTCATTTTGTTTAATTTCTCTTTCTCATGTAATTCATTGTCTACTTTTTGGCCAATATATTTATACTATGCTTCATTATTGATATATATGTGTTAATAATTTTACCTATTTCCAGAATCAAATCTTCCATTCCCTAACAACACGTCCAACCCACTAACTACCACTAATCAGACATTAGAATGTTGCAGGCAATACAGTTTCAAATAAGTCCAAGAAGTTTATATAACAAAAAGTGTACCCCAAAAGATAACAAAACAAAGGACAAAACGAATACAAACAAACAATAGACCACTAAGGAAAGTACAAAATTAGAACAACAAAAATGGAATAAATATTTTGGAAAAACAAACATGGAACTTCACCAACCGAACCAAACAGGACAACATTTAAATTTGTTCTTAACTGTTTTTAACACCAAATTTAAACCCATCCAATTTAACTAAACCATTCCCACTAACACGAACAAATAACAGTTTTCTTCGATTGTTACAGATCAGCATGGAAACCAACATTCATCACCATAAATTAACAAAAGTGTACCGAGACGAATACCAAACCAAGGAAAAAACAATTCAAATAGAACCAATTCAAACAACAATCAGGACATCAACAATCAACAATCAACAACCATCAAAAATTAAATATAAAAAAAAAACAAGCATAACACATCTACACAAAAAACAGTACAAAAAATGGTGAAATAATAACTTCAAAAAGGATGAAATAATTAATTCATGTAATAATCAATATTGTGAGTAAACAATAATAGTAATAATTAACAATAAAGAACAATAGCATAATTAATTAATCGTAATTATATTAATTCATCCAGAATCTTTGCTACAGTCGGGAGACGTCTTCCCTCGCAACGCAGTACAGCCAATCTTCGTGGTCACAGAGTGGATAAACTGGGAGACGGCTCCCGACTGTAGCAAAGATTCTGGATGAATTAATATAATTACGATTAATTAATTATGCTATTGTTCTTTATTGTTAATTATTACTATTATTGTTTACTTACAATATTGATTATTACATGAATTAATTATTTCATCCTTTTTGAAGTTATTATTTCACGATTTTTTGTACTGTTTTTTTTATTTATATTTTTATTTTTTACGAATATTTTTTCTTTTTTTAGCCCAAGTACTGGCTTGTTCCCCAGCGGAGACCTGGGCAGCGCCTTCGGAAATTCTTCCTTGCTAACTGATGGCGAAATGATTAATTATATCCAGACCATGCCGGAACTATCATTTTTGCGGAATTTATCGTAAGAACTTTGTGGTAGTTCGTTTTTATATGATGACGTCCGAAAGGTTATTTATATATAATTTTTTTGTTGTTTAGTATCAAAGAGAAGGTCGCCCTCACGCCTGTACTACTTTCAGAACGCCCGGAGTGTGGGCTGAAATCAGAAAATTTGAAGTAAGTTTCGAAATTATTAAGAAAAAGGTTTTCTACGTTTTGTTACGGATACGCGATGTATCCGTAACAAATCTATCAATCAATATCAATTCAACCAAATAGGCGTGCACCTAATTCACGTGGGTACCAACCCTTAACCGGATTCTCCCGAAACCCTTTAACGTCCGGACCCGGATTTGATAACCGAGCTTAATGTTTGTTACAGAGTATTCACATCGCCAATGTATATGAGTACACCACGGGTCGATCAAATCACAGCTCGTGTGGGGGTCGACAACTTGTAAGTTTGAGAAATATTAATATTAATAAATATTACTCGACTGTGATCGTTTTCGTTAAAAAAATTCTGTAGGGTAAAAGTGGAGAATATGGCCCGGTCCATATTCGATTGATTTACGTGTTAATACGGGTTGTCCATATTCCCCCACTTTTACCCTATACAAAATTTTTTTCGTTATTTGTATTGTCGGCACTACGTGTGATGTATTTTTTACTGATCATGAATGTATGAATTTTGTTACAGCCGGGTGGTGTCGGACGACAAACCAGCAGATAGTGAGTGTCAAGGTATATATTCCAAAGTTATAGAAGCCGGTGCTGTTCACCTGCCGGTGACAACACCTGTAATATATTTAAGCTAATGTCTTTATTCAATATCGATTACAGGTCATCCACCAACCATCGGATGCGACACACGATATGATCCGGCCGAATTTAGGACGGTCGTCGAACAAGAACCATCGTAAGTTTCTACGGACTGTTGTGAGATTTTGTCGATAGAGAAGAGAGCGAGTGCGTTCCGTGACAATATGTATGTCTATTTTTGTGTTAATTTATCAGAAAAAAAATTCCTTTTCACAGGAAACAAAAGACCATCGACGTGCCCGAAGACCGGGCGACACTACGGGAGGCCATGGCGATATGGACCGCGCCAGTTCGTAAAAATACCAAATTTATCTATACTGATGGGTTTCATGACGATAGTAATTTCAATCGGCGCATTTTTTTTGTTTGCAGTCGCATCCAGTCGCCCGTATGAACCTGGTCCTCGGGCCGCAGGCCTCTTGGCCTGCCGAAATCGATCGGTTAGCCAAAGCTGTGACCTCTCGTCACATAAGGGCCGTCAAAAATCGAGATCTTATTGCGGATGATGTAATCGAGGTGCTTGTTCGGATTGAAGCATCTGTTCTCCGTACAATCCACAATGTCGATATTACCGTCATCGAGTTTTATCTCCTGAATACTATCCTGGAGACCCACGACCGGCGGGGAAATTTATTTAAAACTTCCCAACGGTCGATCAGAGATGCGATCGGCAAAGGGGTCTGTTACTTCGGTGGAGTTGTTAGCGAGTACGTATTTCAGAGTCTAGGAAAACTAGTCCCCGGAAATTTGTTAAGGGGTCCGAAGTTTCTGAACGAGTTCGTTCGCCCCCCAAAGACACAGACTGGCTGGTAGCAATACAAGACAATTATGAAATAATTCATAGATACTACTTAAGGTATATACTATCAACCACAAAATACTTTTTTTTCAAAAAAAAATAAAAATGGTACGCCAAGTACTTAAAATTTGTTGTCTCGTTCAGAAAGTATATTTATCAAAATAATCTTTTCAAAAAAAGCGATTGAAAAAAAGTATATGAAAAAACGTAAGCCTATCAAAACAATCTGAAAATAAAAAATTGAAAAAAAAACTTAAATCATGTGAGCCAAGCAATAGCATACATACAAAAAAATTCTTCAAAAAACATGTTTATCAAAACAAAGTTACATTGTTCTTTTAAACGTCTCGAAACAATCTTTAAAAAAATTAAAGACGCAAAGCTAGTGATAAGGGAATATAACTGCGTAAGGGAGGGGATCTAGATAAACGCGAGAGGGTGTACATGGTAGAATAAAAACGTATTTTACTACTACTACAAGATGTAAAAACATACTACTACTACAAGATGCAAACAATCTTGACAAAAAGATGGCAACGACTACAGATTTGAAAACAAAAAATAAAGTTCTCGTAAGGACGCGATACATTTTATTCTTATCCATTGAAGTTTGTATAAGTAAAAAGAAAATTGAACTTATCGTAACTCGGTGACTAGTTTCCCTAGACTCTATGAAAACTGAACTGAAAAAATGTTGCATACATCAACTTACCTTTAACATTTTAGGCACTTCACAGGCTACGTCATTTGTAAAGTGAACAATCAAATGTGAGTATTGTAACGCATTTCCCGCATCTTTAACAGTTCTCCTCTAAGAACAGCAGCCACTGTGCAAATTATCTAACTTTTTTATTTTCCTTTTATTTCAGAATCGTGTGTTGGTACGACTCGTTGACAGGACATCTCAAGTCAAGGAGCCGGGACGTGTACCGAGAAATACAAGAAATGTTCCCGGAGTGCACGGTGGAGTTTCGAGTAAGTTCGCAGAATTTTGTGTGTGTGTGTGTATCTGTATACGTATTTTTCAAAAAAGTAAAAATGGCACACCAAGTACTTAAAATGTGTTGTCTCGTTCGGAAAGTATATTTATCAAAACAATCTATTTGAAAAAAAAAAAATATATATATAAGTCAAGAAGTGGTATACTCATTGAAAGTGGGCGCATTGGAAAGCTTGGGTCTCAATAATTTATTAGTGTGATAATGCAGTGCTAATGTTCATTTACGGCATATTCCTATACTTGGTATACTTGGTAGCGTCTTGATAGATATGGTTATAGGTGGAGATATATTAAGTACTTGGCGTCGAGAGACGCTACCGCGTCCGTTTTTTTACACACTTTTTTTACACACACCAGCGTTTGATCCCAACGGTGGGATCTACGAGTCGTAACAAACCTTGTCAGTTGTTTTTATGTGTAACCTTATTGAAATTCAATTGTCCGTTTGTCCGTCAGAGGGTAGACCCATTCTCCTCGCCGATAGATTACTCCAGTTTGTCGAACGCGTGGTGATGGAACAGATCAGCGATTGGTATCACAGTATGTTTATTGTTCTGAATATATTGAAGATATTAACAATGTGTAATTAGATAACAATGTAGTTAGTTAAACTTAAACCCAATAATGTTTACTAATTTATGATTTTTCCAGGAATGCCATGCGCTACAACAAAGGCGGCCCTCGAACGACTGCGGGCTCCGCCAAGTTTTGTTTGTGCGCAACTTGACACATGTAAGTAAAATCACCAGAAATAAAATAATAGTGTAGCGAGATTTTACTGTCCCATTGAGACAGGATAAAAAAAAATTAACATTCTTCGATGTAATTCTGCTTTCAGCAAACACTGAGGCAACTTTTTGTCGACACAAAAATGGACATAACAAATCTATTTACTCACGGAGATATTGACGTGTATCGACGTGAGGCAATAAGAATGTTATACCATATTTGGGTGAGTGTATCAAATTAAATTATATAATTAAATTATATTTTCGAGTCTGTTTCTACTTCTCGAAACAGACTCTACTTCGCTTCTCGCGGTCGATGAGTAAGATGTTTAATGACACTCGTGTTTTTAATACTGTGTTATTTTCCAGTCGCAGAAACCGATACCGATCCGCGAGGCTGTGGATCAGACTGATTCGGAACAATCTGATTCGAATCAGTCTGATTCACAGCCATCCGACATTCATCGAATGGTAAGAATTCATTTATTAAAAAATATAAGCGAAAAATAAAAATTTATTTTTATTTGTCTGTGCAGTCCGACAAGCAGACGACCGCAATGCAAGCAAAGAGCTTGTAAGTAAAAACCCGCGTAAATTTAGCACAAATAACGATTTACGTGTGAACTAAAACCATGGCATTGTCCTGTCAACAGAGTATTTTCTGAAGAAGATGTTAGGGGGACTCTTCGGAAAAAAAACCGACATTCCACGAAGGTAAAAAAGCCATCAAAAAATCAAATGGGGAAGTCGGTCGCAAATGCCCACGAAGTGAGATTGATTGCATTCGTAAATAACAGAGTTGACAATAAGACTACAGTGACTAATGGACAAATATTTTTTCAGTTTATATGCCCCCATTGTGATCAGAAATTTAAAAGTACGAAGAGCAATTTAAACCGCCATATTCGGTCGGTTCACCAAAAAAAACAATATCGCTGCCCGGTCCGTGGCTGCCAAACCAGCTTTCCTCGTATCGATAAGCTAAAGGCACACACTGATAAGATCCACGGAAACATTATAAGTAAGTATTGAATAATAATTTTCGTTTGGGTCCTCCGTACTTGGTTTAACTTTTATTTTTTTACCCCCTTAGGCAGCAGTGATGAGGAAAATTGAATGGTTGCTCAACTCAGTATCATTAAGTATGATCAATTATACTTAGCCATAACTAATTGTGGTTATAATCGTTAATGATTTTAAGTATAACTATTATTATTTGTTATAGTTACAATGATAACAAGGCTTCGGATAATATTTCGAGGCTTCGGATAATATTTGATTACTATCGCACCGTTCGCGTACTTGTATATCGATGCGACACTGATGAATGCGGCCAATAAGAACGATTCCGTCCTGAGACGGTACTCAAAGTCCGCTCGCCTCCAAAACTTTTTGGAGCACTGCAGAGAATCGGAGCAGCAACGAGGAGCGCGGGAAGCCCGAGCATGTCGGTAAAGAGGAGCGCCCAGGCGAGAGGCTGATACCCGGGGAGTCGGCAGCCGGGAGCGGCCTGTCTTACCCCGAGACTCAGCGCGCATTTCGGAGCACGCGCCTAGCACGCAGGTGTTGCGTCAGCCGCGCATGATCGCGGGAAACGAGGGAAGAGGAAGGCTGCTGACGTCACATTGACGTCATACGAGACGGAAGGGGACTCGAATTCGTGCCGTGTGCACGCCGGTCGCTCCCGTATAAAAGGCCGTCTGAAAGCCAGGAACGACACTCTTGGTCGAATAGCGACTCCGATCACCAGCCAGATTCCTTCCCATCAAGCATCGGCAACTTTCTCTGGGGACAGAGATAACTGCCGCTGTCTTGATTAACCCTTTACCTAAAATACAGCGTCGGCGACTTCTCTCGGGGACGGGAGTAACTGCCGCCGTCTGTTAACCCTTTTCCTTTGAAAATACAGCGTCGGCGACTTCTCTCGGGGACGGGAGAGACTGCCGCCGTCTGTTTCCTTGGCCAATCTTTTCTTTGTAATTTTTTTTTTCTTTATAGAATTTATATCAGCGCGGATTTAATTCTAATAAGATTTTTCTATCTATCAACAATTTTGATTGTATTTCAATAAAAATTAACTGGTTTCATTGACATTAAGAATCAATATTCGAATTTTTATTCCACAGCACCTGCCCTCACTCAAATAAAAACGAGCAAAGAACTCACATAACGACGCTTTGGAGCAAAGCGTGTAAGACTCCAAAAAGCGTAACGTTACAGTCCTTGCCGGGTAGTTCGACCGTGGTAGTTTGGAAAGTTAAGCGTAATTGCTCGGATTGTTTATCAATATTAATTGAGTCTACGGAATAATCATTTGTCTCCTAAAAATCGTCCACTTCAGCAACTTATTCTTCTTCTTATTGACGTTAACATAAAATTACTTTAAAAGCCAACAAAAATGTTAAGTTTTTGTTATCTGTTTATTGATTAAAATGCTTTATTTGCATTCTTCTTTTATAGGGTGTGATAGCTTAGTATCAACTTCTTTGTGAGTAATAGCACTCTAAAATTCTTGATATACTTTGTTTTATATTGAAATTCATTTCTTTCTTTACAATTTTTTTTTCTCGATTCTACTTCGTCATAAAAATTTTTTTAGTAAAGTTAAAAAAGTGGGTCGTATTAAAAAATACTTTCTGTATGCCGGCCGGATCATAAAATCGTATTTTTAAGCTATAAAAGCAATATTTAAACGGGCAAAAGCCGTTGTGACATTAATATATGCAAAAAAATAACCTTTTTTTTTACTATAATGATTGAAAGCATCCTTTCTGAAGCAGTCAAAATATTAAAAAATATGTCCTCTTGTGGTGTTAATCAGGAGAATTCAAGCATTCGCATTCACTGGTTTTGTGAAAACTGTATTTTTCTGCAGTTTTTGCCAAAAGATTCTAAAGCGTAATTTCTAAATAATTAAATATTTTGTTTTCTTTACAAGAACTGTATATAGTTAATAAACTATTATTTAGCTCATCATATTTTTTATCTTTTGTTTCATTGAATTTTGTGGTAATTATTTCTTTATGTTGTTACGTCCTGGTCAGCCTTTTCCTGCATCTACGGTCAAGGAAATTTCTCTCCCTATTACACGTTTATCGCATGTGACGCTCTACCAGAACAGTGCCCCTTTTGAATCTAACCTTTCGCAAATTTATTCAGGGATGGGCTGAGAATGCATGTCAAATGAATATAGGTCTAGGAATATAGTATCGCCCGGTGACGTCACTCTGACACGGCACGTTGAGGCTGGCCGAACGCGCGATGCCTATCTATATGTCTACGGCGTGAGCGCGAAGTCGCGTAAACAGGTGAGCTGACGTAGGTGCTATAGATATACCGGCGAGGGTACGCGTTTATATAGTTATAGAGAGCAACGTACGGTTGGAACGATTGCGGCGAAAGGACGATTCTTCGCGAAGGGTTTACGGTGCCTTGGCGAACGGTTAATGGGCTTGCGGATTGCGCGGGAAGGGGGTCTCGCATGGTGGAAAACGGCCGCTGGCGGACAACAATGGTTCAATCCATTAATTATTGTTCGGCAAAACGGACAGATATATAAAATATTCCAGGGCAAAGAGTGCAATAAAATGAATGAGTGGAAATTAATGATTCAATGACTTACGATGATTTGAAAACGTTTGAATCGTTTAGGTGAGTTGATCTGTTTCAGAATTAAATAGCAATGTCGGATCTGAGACCCCTCGTCATTCCTTCCTTCCTTCAGTGAGTGTCGTTAGAATTGATGATCAATGTTGATGTTGGATGATAATAATAGGTTTCAACCCCGAATTGTTCCAATTGTTGAAATAATTATTCAGGTTTTTATTTATTAATTGATTTTTAATAATCCGAAGTAAATTCTCAATGTTTAATTGTAAAGTCCAAGATTTGACAGGTGTACAAATTAAATCAAGAAGTCACTGACAATGACTTCAGGACAATTAGAACTTTCGCAAAGAGATACGTTTCACGAAGAGAACGACAACGACGCTCCGCCCTTGGAGAGCTTCTTTTATCGTTTCGATCAGGGGGACCCTCGCGCCACCAAACTCCCCATTGCATCCGCTGATGTCCAGTGAGCGTGCAGCAGATCGGCTGCCCCCTTCCGTAGTGATAATCGATCGGTTTTGCAATCTTACATCGCTTATTTAAATTATTTTACAATTTTGAAATTTACAATAATTTTCCGGTTTAACAAACTGTTCCCTTAATTCTGATTTTTAATTAGAATGACCTAGAAATTTGAACGGATTTTCTATGTTGTTTCTATCAAAAGTTATCCTCTTGGTTAATTACATTTGTTTAAATATTCGACATAAATTCTGGATGTCGTAAGAATAATTATTTAACTACGCTTAAACTACAAGAAAACCCCAAATATTTATCTCGAATGACATTGACTACTTCCCCATTATCGATTATTCTAGTAGTAGTAGTAGTAATGAGTTTATTAACAATACATAACATGTAACAGATTTTTTTTTAACCTAATAGACTTTTCTCTTTACAACTATACAGTATATTGCCAATTGGCCATCGACCGCAGTCCTTCAGCCAACGATTATTCTATTATCTACTTTATTGAGAATAAAATATGATTTTAATATATAATATAATTTCTGAAATTATTATGTAACAGTTTATAATTTGTTTATAACTAATTTAGCTCGACGATTTGACCCAAACAACTTAACAAACTTGATTTTACCGTTATTATTTGATTATTCGATTCCTGGCCACTTTCCGATAATATTTAACTGTTCAACGCTATCAAAACTATTTAGATTTTTTTTTTTATTTTTTTTTTCTCGAAATCCTGCGATCTCCGTGTGTTGTATTGGTGAAGAGAGAGAAAAAAAAACCTCAGTCAAAAACCCTCAGTCTTCATCATCGCTGCCTAAGGGGGTGAAAACATAAGAGTTAAACCAAGTACGGAGGACCCAAACGAAAATTATTATTCAATACTTACTTGTTATCTTTCCGTGGCACTTGTCTGCGTGCGTTTTCAATTTATCGCTTCGATAAAAGGTCAATTTACACCCACCGACCGGGCAGCGATATTTTTCTCGTTGATGCACGGACCGGATGTGCCGGGTTAGATTGCTCTTCGTACTTGTCAACGTTTTTCCACAGTACGGGCACACGTACTGAAAAAATATTTGTCCATCAGTCTCTCTAGTCTTATTGTCAACTCTGTTATTCACGAATGCAATCAAACTCACTTCTTGGGCGTTAGAAACGGCCTTCGAGATATTTTTCTCATTTGGTTTATTTATTACTACCGATTTTTTTTGTTTTTTCCGAAGCGTCGGTTTACGATGTTCTTTTGAGGGTTGTCTGTTGACAGGATAATGCCATGATTTTTATTCACACGTAAATAGTTATTTGTGCTAAATTTACGCGGGTTTTTACTTACAATTTCTTCATCTGAATTTTGTTTCCCTGATTGTCGGTCTGCACAGACAAATAAAAATTAATTTTTATTTTTCGCTTATATTTTTTAATGAATAAATTCTTACCATTCGATGAATATCAGATTCCTGGGAATCGGACTGCACCATAGCGGGTTCGTCTAAATCAGTCTGATTTCCCCTCTCGCCCATCAGTATTGGTTTTTGCGACTGGAAAATAACACAGTATTAAAAACACGAGTGTCATTAAACATCTTACTCATCGACTGCTCAGTTAAGGCGCTTGGTCGCTGTTTGCTGCCGGTAGAAGACCGGTCAATTCGAAAAGTAGAAACAGACTCGAAAATATAATTTAATTATATAATTTAATTTGATACACTCACCCAAATATAACATAACATTCTTATTGCCTCACGGCGATACACGTCAATATCGCCGTGAGTAAATAGATTTGTTACGTCCATGTTTTTGTCGACAAAAACTTGCCTGAGTGTTTGCTGAAAGCAGAATTACATCGAAGAATGTTAATTTTTTTTTATCCTGTCTCAATGGGACAGTAAAATCTCGCTACACTATTATTTTATTTCTGGTGATTTTACTTACATGTGTCAAGTAGCGCACAAACAAAACTTGGTGGAGCCCACAATCGTTCGAGGGCCGCCTTTGTTGGAGTGCATGGCATTCCTGGAAAAATCATAAATTAGTAAACATTATTGGGTTTAAGTTTAACTAACTACATTGTTATCTAATTACACATTGTTAATATCTTCAATATATTCAGAACAATAAACATACTCTGGTACCAATCGCTGATCTGTTCCATCACCACGCGTTCGACAAACTGGAGTAATCTATCGGCGAGGAGGATGGGTCTACCCTCTGACGGACAAACGGATAATTGAATTTCAATAAGGATACACATAAAAACAACTGACAAGGTTTGTTACGACTCGTAGATCCCACCGTTGGGATCAAACGCTGGTGTGTGTAAAAAAACAGTGTGTACAAAAAACGGACGTGGTAGCGTCTCTCGACGCCAAGTACTTAATAAATCTAAAAATGAAAAAATAAAAAATAAGTCTCAAAACAATATAAAAATAAAAAAAAATAAAAAATAAGCCTATCAAAACAATCTAAAAATAAAAAATAAAAAAATAAGTCTCAAAACAATATAAAAATTAAAAATTAAAAAAATTTAAATCATGTGAGCCAAGCAATAGTATACATACAAAAAAATTCTTCAAAAAAGATGTTTATCAAAACAAAGTTATATTTTTCTTTTCAATGTCTCAAAACAATCTTGAAAAAAAATACAAGATGCAATCCTAGTAATAAGGGGATATAACTGTGTACGGGAGGGGATCTGCATAGACCCGAGAGGGTGTACATGGAATAATAAAAACATACTACTACTACAACATGCAAACAATCTTGACAAAAAAGAAAAAAAAATAAAAATGTTAATCATATTTATAAATCGGATGACAGTACAGTGAGATGGCGTACAAAAACTTGGCGTGCCAGTACCATGGTGGAAAATAGCACTTGTAACTTTATAACTGCGATCGTTGATTCGTATTGTTGCGGTAGGTACACCTTTAATGGGGCATATTTTCTTATTAACTCCGTCATCTTTAACGTGAAATAGTAACAGTTGAATGATCAGTATTCGTTGCGTTGATTCAACCTTCGTCCGTTGAAGCACGCTCGAAGCATTACAAGTATTGCAAGAAACATCCATGCTATTCCACTTACTCGTATTGTAATCAATAATTTCTTGCAACGTTAATACTTTTTTACCTTTTGCTTGTGGTAATGAAAATAACAAAATGTTATTCGAATGTCCAGGATAAGTATTTTCAGTGCCACAAGAGGAACACATTTGTACTGTACTAATCAGATGATTAACCGTGTTTCGAATACTACACAATTTTTCACAAAGAAAATGAATAAACTCCCCTGCATCTTGTTGAATCTTTTCCGTAAATGTTCTACCGACAAAATCACGCACTTTTGTTATATCAATACAGTCATCTTTATTCGCGGACATATAGGTTTCGATAAATAATCGAATAGCTGAATTTTTTTCACTCTGAACCAAAATCGCTTCTCTAATCGGAGAGGAATCCGATGATTCATTTAAGAGGTAACGTAGTGCCAAAATAGACTTCCGGCATTTTGGAGTATAACTACTTGGTAGCGTCCGTCGCTCGCTTAAAAATTTTTTTTTAAGTACTTGGCGTCGAGACGCTACCGCGTCTCTTGATATCTCCATCTATAACTACATCTATCAAGACGCTACCAAGTATACCAAGTATAGGAATATGCCGTAAATAAACATTAGCACTGCATTATCACACAATATCAAACATTTCTTTACACGTAACACAAACAAACAAGCTTTACACGTCACACAATTATCAAACAATAATAAATTATTGAGACCCAAGCTTTCCAATGCGCCCACTCTCAATGAGTATACCACTTCTTGACTTATATAATTTTTTTTTTTTTCAAATAGATTGTTTTGATAAATATACTTTCCGAACAAGACAACACATTTTAAGTACTTGGTGTGCCATTTTTACTTTTTTGAAAAATGGGTATACAGATACACACACACACACACAAAATTCTGCGAACTTACACGAAACTCCACCGTGCACTCCGGGAACATTTGTTCTAATTCCCGGCGAAGGTCCTGGCCTCTTCCTCCTAAGTGTTCGGTCAAAGAATCATACCAACCCACGATACTAAAATAAAATAAAAATAAAAAAGTTAGATAATTTGCACAGAGGCTGCTGTTCTTAGAGGAGAACTGTTAAAGATGCGGGAAATGCGTTACAATACTCACATTTGATTGTTGAACCTGCACGTGACATATCCTGTGAAGTGCCTAAAATGTTAAAGGTAAGTTGAAATTTTCGGGGACTAGTTTTCCTAGACTCTGAAATACATACCCGCTAAGCACTCCACCGAGGTAACATACCCCTTCGCTGATCGCATCTTTTATCGTCCGTTGAGAATTTGAAAATAAACCTCCCCGCCGGTCGACCTTCTCCAGAAGGGTATTTAGGTGGTAAAACTCTATGACCGTGATATTAACATTGTTAATTTTACGAAGAACAGATGTCTCTATTCGGACAAGCATCTCGATTATATCATCGGCAATAACATTTCGATTGCTGACGGCCGTTATGTCACGAGACGTCACAGCCTTCGCTAATCTACCTATTTCGGCAGGCCAAGAGGCCTGCGGCCCTAGGACCAGGTTCATTCGGGCGACTGGCTGGGACTGCAAACAAAAAAAATGCGCCGATTGAAATTACTATCGTCATGAAACCCATCAGTATAGATAAATTTGGTATTTTTACGAACTGGCGCGGTCCATATCGCCATGGCCTCCCGTCCCGTCATGGCCTGGTCTGCGGGCACGTCGATGATCTTTTGTATCCTGTGAAAAGGAATTTTTTTTCTGATAAATTAACACAAAAATAGACATACATATTGTCACGGAACGCACTCGCTCTCTTCTCTATCGACAAAATCTCCCAACAGTCCGTAGAAACTTACGATCGTTCTTCATCGACGACGGTCCTCAATTCGGCCGGATGATCTCGTACATCGGACCCTGGAGATTGGTGGTGGATGGTTGGTGGATGACCTGTAATCGATATTGAATAAAGACATTAGCTTAAATATATTACAGGTGTTGTCACCGGCAGGTGAACAGCACCGGCTTCTATAACTTTGGAATATATACCTTGACACTGGCTATCTCCTGGTTTTTCATACGACACCACCCGGCTGTAACAAAATTCACACATTCATGATCAGTAAAAAATACATCACACGTAGTGCCGACAATACAAATAACGAAAAAAATTTTGTATAGGGTAAAAGTGGGGGAATATGGACAACCCGTATTAACACGTAAATCAATCGAATATGGACCGGGCCATATTCTCCACTTTTACCCTACAGAATTTTTTTAACGAAAACGATCACAGTCGAGTAATATTTATTAATATTAATATTTCTCAAACTTACACGTTGTCGACCCCCACACGAGCTGAAATCTGATCACCCCGTGGTGTACTGACATATATTGGGGATGTAATTACTCTGTAACAAACATTAAGCTCGGTTATCAAATCCGGGTCCGGACGTTAAAGGGTTTCGGGAGAATCCGGTTAAGGGTTGGTACCCACGTGAATTAGGTGCACGCCTATTTGGTTGAATTGATATTGATTGATAGATTTGTTACGGATACATCGCGTATCCGTAACAAAACGTAAAAAACCTTTTTCTTAATAATTTCGAAACTTACTTCAAATTTTCGGATGTCAGCCCACATCCCGGGCGTTCCGATGGTGGTACCGGCGTGAGGCCGACGTTCTCTTTGAAACTAAACAACAAAAAAATTATATATAAATAACCTTTCGGACGTCATCATATAAAAACGAACTACCACAAAGTTCTTACGATAAGTTCCGTAAAATAGATTGTTCCGGCATAGTCCGAATATGAAGCTTCATTTCGCTATCCGTTAACAATGAATTTCCAAAAGGGCTGCACCGATCTCCGCTGGGGAACAAGCCAGTACTTGTGCTAAAAAAAGAAAAAATATTCGTAAAAAATAAAAATATAAATAAAAAAAACAGTACAAAAAATCGTGAAATAATAACTTCAAAAAGGATGAAATAATTAATTCATGTAATAATCAATATTGCGAGTAAACAATAATAGTAATAATTAACAATAAAGAACAATAGCATAATTAATTAATCGTAATTATATTAATTCATCCAGAATCTTTGCTACAGTCGGGAGCCGTCTCCCAGTTTATCCACTCTGTGACCACGAAGATTGGCTGTACTGCGTGGCGAGGGAAGACAATTTTCCATGTGTTCATCCTATTCGATATAATTTTCTAAATGTTGTATCTCTTCGATACCATTTTTTATGTGACGTTCCTATCCGATACAATTTTCTATGTGTTCATCCTCTTCGATATAATGTTGTACATGTTATATCTCTCCGATACCATTTTTTATGTGTCGTTCCTATTCGATACAATTTTCTATGTGTTCATCCTCTTCGATATAATTTTCTAAATGTTGTATCGCTCCGATACCATTTTTGATGTGTTGTTCCTCTCCGATGTTCCTCTCCGATGCAACATTTTAAAAAGTGGAACGAAGAGCAACAATAGATAGAAAATTGTATCGCAGAGAAACGATACATAAAATTGTATCAGAAAGAAACTGTACATAGAAAACTATCGGAGAGATACAACATTTAGAAAGTTGCATTAGGTTGAAAGAACACACAAATTCTTATGAGAGATACACAACATTTAGAAGAAATTATATAGCTGGCATATATCACTTAGCGAATATGATGTTACACTACATCGATCGGGTTAGAACTGTATAATTAATTTCAATAAGAAAAGAAAATATATTAAATATTTATAATAATCGTAAAAAAAACGAGAATAAACGAAATAAGCCTACCGACAAACGTCGCGCACAATAGTGGATAACCTAACTAAAAAAAAACACGATTGACGCACACGCGTACCTGAGTAAATTTTGTTAAACATTTTTTACATTAATAATGACGAACGAAATAAAAAATACAACTTTTAAATTATTATTTATTAGCACTGTATTAAAAAAAAAACTAGCGGGCCGTCGGAGTATAAGAAGAGAAGTATATATTAATCACAAAATCATTGTACCATTAAACTTTTTGAATAGATTATGCAAGCCTATCGGGGGATTCTGTACGGAAATTGCATTCAACCGTGGATTCCTTCGATATTTAGTTTAAAGATTTCGGACTTAAACTGCGCTAGAGACTTTCGATATGATGAGGTTGGTCATTATACAAGTTTGCATTCGGTCAACTGTCTGTCACCCCTCCCGTTTTGCCCAGGGAGCAGTCGGGAGTTAAAAAACACAGAACCACAATTGGTTCTGTGTTTTTACGCCGTGTCAATACACGGCGTTGTTTGGTCCACTTCTTATGTCCCGAACAAACAAAATGATACAAATTTTTAACATGTTTTTGTGAAAATTGGATAAATTTAATAAAAATTAAAAAACTATTAATTAAAAGAATATCAATTCATAAAACGGAACGTCTCCATCATTATTTACTTACTCGGCTCGGTTAGCGACTGGACCACTTTCCTCCGGAGGCATATCCTCACCGTCCGCCCGATGCACGATATCATCGTGAACGTTGACGTCAACGTCCATCCTAAACAAACAAAATTATATAAATTTTTCACTTGTCGAAGCAAATTTAAAGCCAGACCTTATCTGGTGCAACTCTTATACACCAAATTTTCGTAGAATATCTTAAAATTATATTAATTCGTTAAGCGTACTTACGGCTCGGGTAAATCCGGCTCTTTGCCGAAGAGTTTTCTCCAAATTTGCCAATAGCGAATTGTAGCCTCGTTTCTGCAACAGATCATAAAAGAGAATAATTCCATAATTGCATAAATTTAAACAGATTATTGTTGATTGCGACTTTAATGCATAATGCGCTAAGTTAATGAGAATATAACAATGGACTTACTCCCTGATCTTTGCCGATGTTTGCCGATTTGAAAATGCGTACAGCATTACCATTGACGCCTCACGATTAATTTTCTCCGCGAATGTCGGCGGAAGACCATCTTTCGTTGTGCCGATGATCATCGTGACCTTTCGATGATTTCTACCGATAGCTGCACCCTTATCTTCCAATTCAACTTTATTTTTACGAAATTTATTTACCGCCTTCACAACGGCTCTCGGAACTTGTACCTGAAAATCAAATCAGTACAAATGTCAATACGTTATGAATTTCATACGGTATAGAAAAATATGTAGTGCGTCACATGAGACGCTAGTGTAATTAAATGTTTTATTTATTTATCTATTCATCTATTTGAGCCGAAAGAAAGACAAAAGTACGCTCCCAAAACCCGCTTCCGAACAAGCGAGTATTGGGAAAGATCAAGAGACGCGGTAGCGTCTCGACGTCAAGTACTTAAATTTTTTTTTAATAAGCGAACGAATTTAAGCGATCGAAGGACGCTACTAAGTAGTTATACTCCGAAATGCCGGAAGTATATCTTCCCTCTACGTTACCTCATAAATAAATCATCGGATCGAAATGATGATAAGATTTACACTATAGGATGTCGATCCAAGCTTTCCCGTTCGCCTAATTCCGAACGCATTCGTTCGATGGATTCTCATGTACGATCAAAAAATTTGGATTGTGCGTGAGTTAACGCGATAATTTTCGGTCGTCTCGATCTCGGCAACAAAGCATCGCATCGAGATTTCAAGAACACTTTTATATGTATAATTCGGACCTAAGCTTTCCAATGCGCCTACTTTCGGGCAACATTGTTCGATGGATGCCGAAAAATCTTCGTAGTGATAGTCGTCGAGTGACAACTGTACGTGCGTAAATTTTCTTATAAATAATAATAAAAACAACGGAAAAATTCTTCGGAAATTTTCACGCCTGACCTGATAAGTATTTTTTATATACTTTTATTATTTTAATAAGTCTTAATCACAATTTATTGATTTTTGTTATTTAATTTTTTTTTGGCCTGACCTCAAATACAGTAACCGGCAATTGAAGTGGAACAAGGTGTTTTTCGCCGATTTTGGCGAAAATTGGACCGATTTCGAAAAACCAAAAAAGTACATTCGAGTTAATTTATGTACTCGTCAAATGGCGTTGGTTTCATCCAAATCGGTCAATAATTGCCTTTTTGCGAGGGGATGAGGTGAGAGCGTGCGAAAGTGAGTTTTACGCTGACCTCGAAAAGTCGCATACCCCCGGAAAAATTTGTAGGGCGGTCTATGCCAATCGAAAAAGCATCTCGCGGTGTGCAGAAAACACTAGTTACGCTTCTCAATCGGATAACTCCAGAAAAAGTTATGCACCCAAGAAGCCAAATCACCTTTTTTGGGATTACTCGAAAACGGAACGACCGATCCGGTGGAAATTTATCGTGGAGTCATTGTTCGTGATACTCTTGAAATACAAATTTGTTGTGTACAGAAAACTTTCCTCGTAGAGGAGATCCAGGTGCACGTTCAATGCGCCACAACGTTTAACGACATTTTTCACGTTGACAGGTTGTGAGGAGCAGGTTGAAATTACCTCAGTATTAAAGAGGAGGTTTTAACGATTAAAATGAGCCCTGGTTCATTATCGGAAAGTGTCTTAGGAATCCTAATTACGTGTTTGAAAAATGCGTACGAAAAGACGAGTACGACTCCGATTCGCTGGGCGACAGTCATTTGGTCAATGACCGGGCCGAGCTCGCGCGCGACTTTAAGCTTTCACTTATGCCATTTCCTCTTTGCTACAAATATTAATGTCATTCTATTCGAATGACGATGTAAAAAACCTTAAATTTTAAAAAACAATTTGAAAAAATAATAACAAAATCAATTTTTAAAAATTCAATTACAAAAAATACCATTAAAAAAAAACTTCAATAAAAAAAAATTAAACTTAAAAAAAACTTAAATTTAGAAAAATGTTAATTTAAAAAACCGTTTTCTTCATGCCGCCCCCTCATCTTTCGCGACAGCCTTCAAACGAGGAACTAGAGGTATCCTCCGAACTGTGATAAAATTCCGAAGGTCCAGTCGACACAGTAGACTCGCATTGACAGTTCGAACGTCCAAAAATGTTAAAATTGATTTGCCGCCCCCGCAGGATTTTAGACTGTCTTAAAAGACGTACTTGAGTCGTTCTCGGGGCTGCAATGGAATTTCAAGGACCGTGTTGATTCGATAGACTCGCATTAACAGTTCGAACGTAAAAAAATAATGAAATCCATTTGCATCCCCCGCATGATTTTGGACAGTCTTAAAAGACGTACTTGAGTCGTTCTTGGGGCTGCAATAGAATTTCAAGGTCCACGCTGCTTCAACAGATTTGTGTCGACAGTTTGAACGTCCAAAAAATGTTGAAATTTTTTTACAGCCCTCGCACGATTTTAGACAGTCTTGAAAGACGTACTTGAGTCGTTCTCGGGGCTGCAATGGAATTTCAAGGTCCGGGTTGATTCGACAGATTTGCGTTGACAGTTCAAACGTCAGAAAAATGTTGAAATTTCTTTACAGCCCCAAGAACGTCTCAAGTACGTCTCTTAAGACTGTCAAAATCGTGCGGGGGATGCAAATCGATTTCAACATTTTTTGGACGTTCGTACTGTTGATGCGAGTCTGTCGAATCAACACGGTCCTTGATCAATGATCAATGATCAATGATCAATGATCAATGATCAATGATCAATGATCAATGATCAATGATCAATGATCAATGATCAATGATCAATGATCAATGATCAATGATCAATGATCAATGATCAATGATCAATGATCAATGATCAATGATCAATGATCAATGATCAATGATCAATGATCAATGATCAATGATCAATGATCAATGATCAATGATCAATGATCAATGATCAATGATCAATGATCAATGATCAATGATCAATGATCAATGATCAATGATCAATGATCAATGATCAATGATCAATGATCAATGATCAATGATCAATGATCAATGATCAATGATCAATGATCAATGATCAATGATCAATGATCAATGATCAATGATCAATGATCAATGATCAATGATCAATGATCAATGATCAATGATCAATGATCAATGATCAATGATCAATGATCAATGATCAATGATCAATGATCAATGATCAATGATCAATGATCAATGATCAATGATCAATGATCAATGATCAATGATCAATGATCAATGATCAATGATCAATGATCAATGATCAATGATCAATGATCAATGATCAATGATCAATGATCAATGATCAATGATCAATGATCAATGATCAATGATCAATGATCAATGATCAATGATCAATGATCAATGATCAATGATCAATGATCAATGATCAATGATCAATGATCAATGATCAATGATCAATGATCAATGATCAATGATCAATGATCAATGATCAATGATCAATGATCAATGATCAATGATCAATGATCAATGATCAATGATCAATGATCAATGATCAATGATCAATGATCAATGATCAATGATCAATGATCAATGATCAATGATCAATGATCAATGATCAATGATCAATGATCAATGATCAATGATCAATGATCAATGATCAATGATCAATGATCAATGATCAATGATCAATGATCAATGATCAATGATCAATGATCAATGATCAATGATCAATGATCAATGATCAATGATCAATGATCAATGATCAATGATCAATGATCAATGGGATACTACGATTTCCGAGGCCCGTCAATTTGACCATCGATTCTTCATGTATGTGTTACGTCAAAACTGTCGATGATTTTATTTCGCTGAGTTTTTACGCAACTGTTGCCCCGATTCCATTAACACTCTCTGGTCAGAACGATGAGAATCGATCTTTACCACGCCCGGTATTAATCACGGTAACAACTGCCCATTTTTAAGCCTAACCTTGCGGAAAATTGCTTGGGATAGGGCCCCGGGAATGCCTGTCGTTTCTAAAGTCGTAGGGTGTCTTCTGAACTCCTAATCCCTCCCCTTTCGAATTTACACTTTCCGGAGAATTTGAAGTAACAACGAGTGTTCACTTCGATTTAGCAGGTGATTGGTAGGTCTGTTTGACGGTGGCTTTACTCCAGGAAAAAAAAAACTTGACGAGTGGGTCAGGAAAAGGTCAAATTAATAAATTCATGCACTGGAAATGACCCGATAAACGTAGAGAAGAAAAGATAATAATGAGAAAAATAAGATGTATGTCGCTTACGTTTTGACTGCTGGTTTTCGCCGAAATTGGAATAATTCGTAGAACTTTCGATGTTTTCGTTGGTAGAAATTAGGTTTATTTCGAATTAAATATTTCACGGAAAAGGTACAAAATAAATCAAACAATGATTCTCGAACCCGAGGTTCGGACAAAGTGATGTTTCCTTAACTTTAGGTGAATTAATAAAAGTATTGCTCGGCTGGTAATTATTCGACAATGGTTATCAATGGATGACGAAATGAAATGAACCCTGGTTGCAAATAATAATCGTAGTTGGACACCAGAATGAACAATAAGTTCGGCGATCGGAAAAAAAACGGAAATTGAATCGTGATTGAACAAAGACAATTTTGTTCAATGAAAACGTAAACTGGCAAAACGAATGACGACAACGGCGTCGAATCGGATGATGGTAACTGGCCCTGAGCACCAAATTTTTGGGCTTTTTATACCCTTTTCTAGGTTAAAATAAGTGGGAGTAATCCCCTGATCATGTGCGCTTTTCTTATGCTAGAAGGAAGGTGCATGGGTAAGGGGAAAAAGGGGTGATGCGTGGATAGAAGGGTTTTCTGATTCGTCGATCGGTGTTTCATCGTTGGATAGTCGGGGAGATGGTGTGTGTCTAGGTGTTTGACTCATCATTTCTCTAGGTGAGGGGAGGTGCATTTAAGGCCCCCCGCAAGCCCGTTTTGGCTAGGAATTCGGGGCCAGCGTCGGGCGCTATCCTGTTTGCCGCGATAAAAACCCGCTGCTAGCGTCGTTCCGCCGAAAGTCGTGGCTTCCGTCCATCTCCCCCCAAGCCGTCCCCGTTGCCCCTTTGACGTATTGAGCCGCAATTCTTTCATGGGATGGACCGAGCGGTGTTTTTTCTTCCTAACATTATTTCCTTCCTACTTATTCTTATAGAGTGCGTTTGAAAAGATACGAATATCTCTAGATGAGAGTAGCTTACACGTGTCGATTCGTTTCAGGAATTACTCCCTTTGTTAACTTAACAATTATTTGGATTGAATATATATATACATATATATATTTATATGTACATATATATCCCGTCCTTTTTCTCGATAAAAATTATAGATTCCCGACAATATTCTGGTCCCACGTTTGTACTCATTAGGTTTTTCCCTTCCTGTATTAATTAACAAAGGGGCTGTTAAATCCTTGTTTCAATTTTCCACATGGGACGAAAATCTTTCGGATCTCAATTACAATCAAATTGGTGTTTAAACAACTGAATTTCTTACTTCATAAACAACATAGAAGTTATAAGATGAGTATTACTGATTACTTAGATTGTGAACAAAATTTAACTCTCCCGTTGGAAAACGGTAGAGGGGAACGAGGCTCCCTGTGGTGCCGCGCCGGCGATTTTGTCGCCTGGCAACTTGAATGATTTGTTCGAAAGCGTTCTTAAAATTCCCTTTTGAAACTTATTCTACGAGTGTTGGTTACCTTTTTAATATTAACTTATTATTGAGTTCTTATACTCCTATTTATCTTAAATCAAAAAATAATCAGGAATTATTTCATTGTTTATTCGTAATTGTTTTTAATCTGTCTAGACCTGAGTTGAAAATATTCTTAATTATTGATCTGTCTATATTATTTTTCCTCATCTTCATTTTTGTTTTGCAGGCTCTCGTAGATTGCCTTTATGGTAACAGTCATTATAAAAACAGGGTGGCAGAAATTCTCTCTCGTGATTTCGAGGAAAAAGGGCGCGGTACTTCGTTTCTGCTATGGCGTGACTTTCTAATCTCAAAGCCTTGAGGCGCTAGACTCTATGAAACAGAATTATCGATAGCTGGAAACCCCAAGGGTTCTCATAGAGCTGCAGGTAACCGGTCGAAACGACTGGCTTAGGTGGGGATCCGGCCCAGCGGCAGATCACTGCGGGCCCCCAAATGGTTCCCCGGCGGTGGTACAGAAGATCTAACGATCCCTGCGATCTATGAGTGTTTAGTCGATACTCGTACCTGACACGGTCACGAGGTATCTCAAGCGGGTTGGTTTTTTACTCGTCCCCAAAAGGGGCAGCGCTAGCGGTCGTAGACCATTTTTGGCGGCCTTCCTTTTCCACAATTTATCCAGATCTGTTTGACCATACCGTTAAATTTTGACGGTCAGGCTTGACCAGCCTCTTGTGCCTACTGATTATACCGGCTGAGTTCAGCAAGTTGATCCTTTGGCAGAAACGAGTTATTTTACTAACTTTCTACTATTTCGGGTTATCTGACCGAATTTTGCCCCCCTGCTTTTTATTTTATTTTCTGAGTCCCGTATTAGTGTGAGGAGAAATAATAAAGAAATTTCATTCGTTACGTTTGACGTAACATATGGACGAAAAGAAATCAATTATCAAGAGTAAATAATAGTCGATTTCGCCTTAGTTTTCGCACAACAAGCCTGCTTAGAGATAAAATGCAAGGTAAATCGTACAATACCGTTTATAGACTACTTTAGCGTTACCCAGAATGCACCACGAGGAGGTAAAGTCTAATTAACATTCCGTGTGTGTGTGTGTGTGTGTGTGTGTGTGTGTGTGTGTGTGTGTGTGTGTGTGTGTGTGTGTGTGTGTGTGTGTGTGTGTGTGTGTGTGTGTGTGTGTGTGTGTGTGTGTGTGTGTGTGTGTGTGTGTGTGTGTGTGTGTGTGTGTGTGTGTGTGTGTGTGTGTGTGTGTGTGTGTGTGTGTGTGTGTGTGTGTGTGTGTGTGTGTGTGTGTGTGTGTGTGTGTGTGTGTGTGTGTGTGTGTGTGTGTGTGTGTGTGTGTGTGTGTGTGTGTGTGTGTGTGTGTGTGTGTGTGTGTGTGTGTGTGTGTGTGTGTGTGTGCGCGTGCGCGCGCGCGTGTGTGTGTGGGCGTGCGTGCGTGCGTGCGTGCGTGTGTGTGTGTGTGTGTGCCCGCGCAGAGATACGGTCTCCACGGTTCGTCACTCCCGCGGTATTTTTTTACTCCAAACCGTCTCTGCTGTATGTCAGTCCGAATTTAAAAAATAAAGTCCGGATCTGCCTCATCATCGTCACTTTCCTCGACCGCTTCCTCGATTTCCTCGTCGATCGATACGAGCCGCGGACGCTTCAACGGAACGACTTCTTCCAGCCCCTCCGACTCTACAGTAGAAGGATCTATCTCGAGTAATTCGAGTCCTGGAACTTGTTTGCCATTGACGATACCGGGATAAACTTTCTTTATGTCCAGCAGAAACGTCATAATTTGCGACCCA
This sequence comes from Exephanes ischioxanthus, assembly GCA_958510785.1. Lineage (NCBI taxonomy): Eukaryota > Metazoa > Arthropoda > Insecta > Hymenoptera > Ichneumonidae > Exephanes > Exephanes ischioxanthus. The sequence goes on along the minus strand of OY294025.1, from coordinate 17,527,774 downwards.
TCGTCGTTTTTGTACACCTTTTCAAGGTGTTGTTGACGATAATAATGCAGCGCCATATACTGATGGAGATGCGTCGTCGTTCGGCGGCATATTATCGACTTTTTCAAAAGTTTATTCTGGTTCTCGAGATCGTTGATGGTGTTGGTGGGATCGTCCTTGCTGACATATTCACCAATGCTGTGATTTGTAGCCAGGTGAACCGTGTCCTCGCCAAACAGTTTTTCAACACCAACATATTGTTTGGCGCTGTCCGTACAAATGCGACTCGTGTCTTTCGCGACATACTTGCTGATGTAAGGCCACAAGTCGGCTTTACTCTTCAAGTTGACCTTGAAGAAAAGCCCGACCTTGTCCTCCTTACAATACAGCCCCAACACTGTCGTCGTCATTTGTTCGGTTATCCGACCGCGATGATATTTCCGCTTCGTTAGAAACGTTTCGTCGATCTGGACCGATTTCCCTTCGCCCCCAAGAATATTTTTATCGTGGGATGCGATTACCTCGGCTATCTCTCGGCAATAGCTGTAATAATCGATTACAGTAGACCAGCTCAATTCGTTTTCACCGCAGTGGCGACGCATACTCTTCAAATTCCGGAACAATCGGCTAACTTTCATCTTCGTCACAAAGCAGATGATGATAGCCAGAACATCGCGGATTTGAATTCGGCAGCTGGAGCCATCGAAAAACGTCCCATTACATGGATTGACCGATGCCCTACACAATTTTACGCCCTTTTTTTCCCCCTTTTGTGGAACATCGCCATACCCAACCCAATTTTTTCTCCGCATTTATCTCGACTTTCATCGGCAATTCGTAACATTCCGGAGGCGTCGACGATTTAGACGGAACAAGACCTATTTCTTCTAGGAACTCGATCGCCATTTCATTCGTCTCGACGAGATTGCCGAACGAGTACAAATACGAAAAATCCTCGAGTTTTGGGTGCAATGACGGATGTATCGAGTCCATGGTGCGACCGAGTGACAATCCGTAAAGGTGAAACAAAAGATAGCTATCTTAGCTCGCTCTCGATATGATCAACAAAAGCCAGTGATCAAAACAGGACGATTGATGAGGCATGAGATGTGATCACGAGGAAATGTTAAATTAATTAAACGCCGCGGATCGTGAGCGTAGCGAGCAGTGGGACCATACGGCGGGAGTAGTACCCCCAGTTACTCTCGCTCTCTACCTTCAACGTACTCCAATGCGTGAAATGTAGAGCAATGTCTCACCGCGATACAATCAAAAACGGATAAAAAATTTCGATTGTATGATTGAGAATGAGTGGTAAGATGAGAGTGTGTGTATGAATGATAGTGAGTATTCGGTGTGACGACTCTCTATTGGTTGAAGTATCGGGACAGTCAAACAGATCAGTTACAAACTCATGGCAAACAATTTTTTTTTCTTTCTTTCAAAAAATATTAGGCAAGAGATACCGATGCGGGAGGGTTGGGGGGGCGGAGCCCCCCCGATTTTTTTTTTTTTTTTGAGGGCGAAGCCCCCCCTTTTTTTTTTTTTTTGTTTTTGTTTTCCTGGCAGGCGCGGCGGCTTAGCGGGGGGGGGGGGGGGGGGGGCGGAGCCCCCCCCGACGGCTGCTAGAAATACTATCTTTTCATGAAAAAAAAAAAATCTGTTCCCATAGAGCGAATGTCCGCACCTACAGCGATAGGTGCATGTTTGGTGTACGGCTCTGGCGGCCCCCAAATTCAAGCAGTACCACTCGCGGTCAGTAGTTGGATGGGTGACCGTCAGGCCGCTCGCTGGCTCGCGCATCGGATCGTGACGCCGGAAGCAATTTTCTTGGAGATTGGTGATTCCTGTAGGAACACCAGTTTCTGGGGAAAGGCGTGTGTTCAAATATTTCTAAAATCGCTTGTTACGTTAAAACTAAGCCGAAATCGACATTTTTTTATTCTTGATAATCGACATATTTTCGTCCATAAATGATGAATCCATGGTCAAATTACGGGGCCTCGGAAACCGTAGTACTGCCGGGTTAATAATAGTAGTCAAAAATTTAAACTGAAAAAAAGAAGTAAAAAAAGAACTATTATGTTATTGATAGTCTAAATGAAATTGATTTTATAGACGAAAACTTGATAGTTTAACATTACATTGGAAAAATGGATATTGTTTGTGAGTTTTGTGAATCTTTAAATTTTGATGGGGAACAACCGTTTGATAAAAAACGTAATAAATGTTGCCATAAAGGCAAAGTAAAATTATCGGAAGCCGAAGATTATCCTTGTATTTTGTAAAATGTATTCACTGGCAATTCGAAATATAGTAAGTACTTTAGAGAAAATATACATTCTTATAACAACGCTCTTGCATTTGCAAGTGTGGGAGCAAAATTAGATAATTCAGCTAGAAAAGGGCGATTTGTTTTTCGAATTCATGGGCAAATGTATCATAATACATTCGCAATGCATCTAGACGATGGTCTAGAAAGAAATTATAGTTAATTATATGTTATCGATTCAAAGCAGGCAAATTGTGAATGATTAAACAAAAAATTCAATTCAAAGGTTCATGAAAATTTACTATTGGATCTAGATCAGTTGATTAGAGAAATCAATGCTTTTGCGAATGCATATAATAAAATGATGGCAGACTTAGAAAAGGAGGAACGAATAAGAGCAGAAATAGACAATAGGGTTGTCAAACGGATCTATATGTGGATCAAAAGGGATTCGTAGTTACATAAAAATCGTTACAATATTCCAACTTGCAATGAGGTACCCTTGATTTTTACCGGTGACGATGGAGAGCCGCCAATTAATCGAGATGTATGCATTCACCCAAATGAAAGTAACTCGATACCTATTTCAAGTTTGAGTCAAAATGGTGACCCTATGATATATCGTTTATCCTCGTTCCAAGAGGTGAAAAAGGTTGAACTACAGCTATAAAACATTCTTTTGAAAACCGAAGTGTAACGCCATAACAATATTACAGCTATCGTTTATCTTGTATAGGACATTTCACGCCTTGTTGACGTTTGGAGTAAAATTGAAGGTGAAAGATTAAAATATATTAGACAAGAACAGAAGGCGCTCAGATCGGAAATGTGGAGTGGATTAATAAATTATTTACAAGGATCAAGAAATTATAGTAATAATACTAGCGATCAGGCGCTTCGCGCCCGAACGCTAGGTTGTTTTCTTTTCATTTAATTTAATTGTTGGTTCAATTTAAATCCTCCATGGTGACAAAACAGATGTAGACGTTTATATCCCCATACATGGGGTAAACCTCTTTTTTAAATTCAAAAACATTAATATATTCAGTATGAGTACCATAAATTAAGATAAAAAACACGGAAAACCTCAACTCTTCATAATTATGACATGCAACCCAAAATGGCCAGAAATTTTGGAAAATTCAAATGAAGTTGAATCCGCATCTGATCGCCCAGCTTCAGTCATTCACGTATTTCGAATGCAAGTTAACAGATTGAAAACATTATTATTTGTGGATCATATTTAGGGTACTTATAGTGAATATGTTTATGTTATTGAATTTCAAAAAAGAGGTTGACCCCATATATGGGGTGTGACGTATTTTCCTGGATCTCAGTGCGAATAAAAAAAAACAAAAAAAACGAAACCGAAAACGCGAAAATCGAAGCTCAAACCGAATGGGAGCGGAGCGCGAAATCGAGAACGCAGAAAACGTCACCTTCGGCCGCCCGCTTCTACGGATGCATCGACGTCCCGGTGGGCGCCAGTTAATTTTTGTTTCGCCGGTATTAACAACCGGGCTAAACTGGAGGTCGGTGGGACGGCCGACCTCCGCAGAGTCGATTTTTGTCTCGCCAGAATCGCCAAGCCGGACTAATCTGGAGGTCGATGGGACGGGCGACCTCCGCAGGGTCGATTTTCGTTTCGCCGGAATCGCCAAACCGGACTAATCTGGAGGTCGATGGGACGGTCGACCTCCGCAACCGAAATACACGAAAACAGAACATAAAATAACGAAATCACACAAACGAGAACTTAACGAAACGAGAACTAACGCCGACGCATTCGTAAGAGCGAACGGTTGCGGAAATGCACGGTTGCTCAGGATGCGGGTTATGGTAGAAAGGTCGCGATCCTTCGCCAACAAAGTAACGCGAAATCGAAACCGGAATCTCAACTTTAAATAACGGGAACAATTATTTATTGGCTGCTAAGCCACGGGATCGCACACATGTGCATCGGGAAGCGCTCAGCGGATCGAAAGATCGACGCGAGCATATCGAGAACGAATCTATACGCGATCGAATAACTTATCTTAGCGATAAACTCACCAAATCAGCGTAATTTAATCCGATAATAGGCGGGAACTGCATCTCACGATGCCTCAAGAACTTAACACAATCACTGCACCTCAAGAGCATCCCTCAGAACGCATCTCGAGCACAGAAAAATCGGCCATTAATTCGGAACCGAATCCGCACTAAACACGGCACACACGAGTCTCTAGCGAACGTGCGAAGAGACGAGTAGCGTGAGCGAGAGACGCAAACAGAAGCGAGAGCGATAGCCGGAGTCTACGGCAGCGCGAGCGAGATGCGAACGACTCAGCGCGCGAGACAATAGCCCAAACGTAAACACCCGTCGCGCGAGAGGTCCGAGCTGCCTCGAGGACGACTCTCGGCAGACTGACAAGCCTACAACGATATTCTAAGGAAGCGTTATGATTATCGCGAGATCCTTAGCCGATAGCTACTGCCCTCTCAAACTATTTCCAGAGCGTCTGTGATAGTCGTCAGGTATGGTCGAGGTGGATCTGGTATGAATAAGTCCGATTTAAACGTTATTAACTTTTATTGTAATGAGACGTGAGTGAAGGAGAGTGCACGTCACAACGGTTCGGGACTCTGAGATGAACTGAATAAAGGGCCTGACGAAAGCAGGGCCCTTGCCTATTGCTGCGCGCGACACGATATTCTTACGCGCGATAAGACGGCCGCTGCTCGCGCGTGGCGAGCGCGGCGGCTGGACCGCCACCGTGAGAGCGTTAGCGTTCGCACGGAAGGTGCTGACGGTGCAGTAGATTAGCGAGAATGTGATACAATGTTTAATTTGAGTTTCCTGTGAGCCGAAATACTAATTCGGAATACGGGACCGTCACACTCCCCCTCTTGCTAAAAGAGCGATGCTCCGCGTCGGATGTGATTTGTTTACAAGGTTTTTTTTTTTTTTGAATGTGTGAGTCTATATAATCAGATGGGTTTTTGTTTGTTTGTGAGTCCGGATTTTATGCATTTTTGATGTGTGGTATGGAAGTCGAGAAAATAGCCATTTCCCTTGGATCCCACTTCTGACACCATGTGATAGTCGTCAGGTATGGTCGAGGTGGATCTGGTATGAATAAGTCCGATTTAAACGTTATTAACTTTTATTGTAATGAGACGTGAGTGAAGGAGAGTGCACGTCACAACGGTTCGGGACTCTGAGATGAACTGAATAAAGGGCCTGACGAAAGCAGGGCCCTTGCCTATTGCTGCGCGCGACACGATATTCTTACGCGCGATAAGACGGCCGCTGCTCGCGCGTGGCGAGCGCGGCGGCTGGACCGCCACCGTGAGAGCGTTAGCGTTCGCACGGAAGGTGCTGACGGTGCAGTAGATTAGCGAGAATGTGATACAATGTTTAATTTGAGTTTCCTGTGAGCCGAAATACTAATTCGGAATATGGGACCGTCACACGTCACTTAAGCGGGAACCGAAACTGTAACGCGGTAATTTTGAGATTCGTCGCGATCATTACTCCAAACTCAGGATGTGAAAACAAGGCTCTTTCTCTCTTAACTAAAACACAGCACAAGGTGTTCCGACCTTGCCCGGACCGTACTTAAACTTTCGCCTGTTCTCCAACGTCCTGCATTATCACCTAAACAGAGTGCTGGGTTTGCACCGGACTTTGACGTATTCGCGACGAGATCTCGTCGGGCTCTCCTCTATTCGTGTTTCTCGTTGCTTCGAGATTCTCTCAACCGAATAGATTCGAGGATTCCGACCTGAACTGAATCTTTTGAGCTTATCTCCAAGCTTATCACGCACCCAAGCTCATCAGTAAAGTCTAAACTGGAGCGTAACCTTAACGCATTTTTCTTAAACGAGAGCTGGACGGTACCTGGACAGCCGAGGAGCAGTAAATCGGGAACTATAACGGGCTAACCGAACTAAACCAATAGCCGTATCCGTAAAACGTTACTTTCTTTGTATTTTTGTGATGGTGATCCAAAAATCACGTCACAGGGGATATTAACGTCTACATCTGTTTTGTCACTATGGAGGATTTAGATTGAACCAACAATTAAATTAAATTAAAATAAAATAACTTAGCGTTCGGGCGCGAAGCGCCCGATCGCTAGTCTGTAGATAAGTTTTGCCAATAAAATCTTTTAAACTTTTATTTGCTGTTTCGCGAAAATGATTACACGAAATTAGTGAATAAGAATTCAGAGCGGATACGCGAGGTTTGCATAAAATTTCGTAGTGCGTAACGCAACGTATGAATACTATTTAAGAGCACGTAGTACGACGTGTCAATAATTTTACGAAGAATACAGTGCGATGTGTAACACGCTGCGAGTACCTTCAAAAATGTCACTCCGGGACATCTTCACGAAGTATGAGCGACAAAACTTCAAGCCGAAGTTTGAGAAACAAAACCTCAAAACGAAGTTTAAGCAAGAAAACCTCAAAACAACGTTTGAACCACAAAACCTCAAAAGACGAGCCCCGAAGGGGCTCCAAGCCCCGAAGGGGCTTGTTTATTTATACTATCATAAACGTGGATAACATTGTTTTCGTAATACGACCAAATCCAATGTCATTCTTTGGTCTCTTTGTGATCCGTCATACCGTGTCCGCATAAAAATTGAAAATTGAAATTTTCATATCGCTTTCTCACAATATTTCTTTATTCACGAAGTAGGGCTGTAACGTTAGTCCGGCTAAGCCTCCTATGCTGGCCAAGTTGGCCAATGGCACATCCATCTGACCAGCTGAGCCGGCCAAAATGGCGTAGCCGGCCGAAACGGCTGAACCGGTGAAAAGGCCTAAAAATTAGCCGCTTGAACGTGCTGGCGAGTTACTCGATTCAAATGTACCCGGAAATGTCGCCGGACATTTTTTCCAAGATTGGGAGCCAATATTTCCGAATTAAGACATTCAACAGCACTTCAGCGCTCATATTCATTGTTCCCCAGCCGGAAACAACTCGCGAGTGCAAAAAATTGCCAGATTTAACCCATATTGCACCCGGAAGCACGAAAAACAGGGTGCCGCTAAAGTAGAAAAAACACATAAATACCGAAAAAAAATTGGAGCATATGCGGTAGGACTGCCACTTGTATCCGGATTAGCCGGATATCCGGGTACCCGAACTATCCGGATCAGACGAATCCGATGCTTCAGATCCAGATATCCGGATACTCGAATTATCCGGGGATCCGGATACCCGAACAATCCGGATATCCGAATTATCCTGGGATCCGGATACCCGAACAATCCGGATATCCGAATTATCCTGGGATCCGGATACCCGGATATTCGAATTATCCGGGTACATCTAATCTAGTCAGGGTACACCTAATCTAATCAGATAATAAAACGTTTAGCTTAACAGAAGCGTTTCTCTCGCGGTCTAGGTGCATCGCGATTACTTCCTCGAGGTCTAGCTTGACTCCAGTATTTCTCTCGCGATTTAGCTTGACCCAGGCGTTTCACTCGTTGGGTGCATCGCGATGACTTCCTCGAGGTCTAGCTTGACAGGAGCGTTTCTCTCGCGATCTAGGTCTACCCTAGGGATGTGCGAATAGCACTTGAATTCAATTCAATTGAATATTGGCATGCAATTCAAAATTTGAAAATTTGAAATTTGAAATTGAATTCGAAAATTTCAATAATACATTTATTCTTAAATAATACGAATTATTCAAATACTAGCGATCGGGCGCTTCGCGCCCGAACGCTAGTTTATTTTATTTTAATTTAATTTAATTGTTGGTTCAATCTAAATCCTCCATAGTGACAAAACAGATGTAGACGTTTATATCCCCATACATGGGGTAAACCTCTTTTTTTAATTCAATAACATAAATATATTCAGTATGAGGACCATAAATATGATCTGCAAATAATAATTTTTTCAATCTGTTAACTTGCATTTGAAATACGTGAATGACTGAAGCTGGGCGATCAGATGCGGATTCATCTTCATTTAAATTTTCCAAAATATCTGGCCATTTTGAGTTGCATGTCATAGTTATGAAGAGTTGAGGTTTTCCGTGGTCTTTTATCTTAACATATAGCATCGAAATACAGTTGTTGGATGCTCGTGGACTCGTTTGGAACGATGACGGTAATTGCCAGCAAAATTGTAATATTACCGTCATCATTCCAATCAAGTCCAGAGCACCCTACAATTGCATTTCGATGCTATATGTTTAGATAAAAAACACGGAAAACCTCAACTCTTCATAACTATGACATGCACCCGAAATGGCCAGAAATTTTGGAAAATTTAAATGAAGGTGAATCAGCATCGCCAGTGATCGCCCAGATTTAGTCATTCACGTATTTCATATGCAAGTTAACAGATTGAAAAAATTATTATTTGCAGATCATATTTATGGTACTCATACTGAATATATTTATGTTATTGAATTTAAAAAAGTTGAAAACTGAAATTTTCATATGGCTTCCTCATAAAAGTTGAAAATTGAAATTTTCATATCGCTTCTTCATAAAAGTTGCAAATTGAAATTTTCATGTGGCTTTCTCATAAAAGCTGCAAATTAAAATTTTCATATAGCCTTCTCATAATGTTCCTTTATTTGCGAAGCTTTTTCTATGAGGATGGATTTTCTGTATTGTTGGCTTCCTCGTAGAGGAAGCTTCGCAGATAAAAGAACATTATGAGAAGGCCATATGAAAATTTAAATTTGCAGCTTTTATGAGAAAATCGCATGAAAATTTCAATTTCCAACTTATATGAGGAAGCCATATGGAAATTTCAATTTTCAACTTTTATGAGGAAGCCATATGAAAATTTCAATTTTCAACTTTTACGAGGAAGCGATATGAAAAATTTCAATTTTCAACTTTTACGAGGAAGCGATATGAAAAATTTAATTTTCAACTTGTTTTAACGTCAACGTCGTGTTTACCTTTTATGCAAAACGACTGGCCGATTCAGGTTCAGCGCGAAAAAATACACCGATGTCTTTGCTTTGTTAGATCCGTGCACCTACTTCAATTAACGAAAATACAGGGTTTTGGGAAAACATTTTTTTTTCAAATTGTTAAGTCACTTATCGAATATTCACCGTTTTGTGGCCACGTCAAATGTATTTTTCACCCACCGATGACGAGTCTCCGAATGATTTTACTCCTACGGTGACACTTTATAGATAAACTCGTGTCGGACAAAAAATACAACTTTTGAAAAAAATTCAAAAATTTCAAAATCCCATAAAATTTTAACGTTTCGATCCATTTTCGCCAAATTTAATACGAAACATTGTACAGTGTTAGTCCATTCCCATGTCAAATTTCCGATCGATACCTCCATATTTACTCGAATTAGACCGTTTTTAGTCATTTTTCAGAAAACTCAGATAAACTCAAAATCCCATAAAATCTTACCCCTTCGATGAATTTTGACCAAATTCAATACCAAAGGTCTTTGATCAAAATAGTATATTTATGGGCAGTTTTAGGACGATTGCTCTAATTTTACGCAAGTTAGAGCTACCACGACCTTTTTTAAAAAATTTGAAAATCGCGTAAAATCTCGAAACGGGCCTCAATCTTCATGAAAATTGCATCGAGGGAAGAGACACGACCACTCTACTAGTGTACCAAATTTAAACTGGCTATCTCGAACCGTTTCCGAGTTATAGTCGTTTGAAACGACGCAAGTCTGTCACATACACACGCACACGCACACGCGCACGCACACGCGCACGCGCACGCGCACGCGCACGCGCACGCGCACGCGCACGCGCACGCGCACGCGCACGCGCACGCGCACGCGCACGCGCACGCGCACGCGCACGCGCACGCGCACGCGCACGCGCACGCGCACGCGCACGCGCACGCGCACGCGCACGCGCACGCGCACGCGCACGCGCACGCGCACGCGCACGCGCACGCGCACGCGCACGCGCACGCGCACGCGCACGCGCACGCGCACGCGCACGCGCACGCGCACGCGCACGCGCACGCACACGCACACGCACACGCACACGCACACGCACACGCACACGCACACGCACACGCACACGCACACGCACACGCACACGCACACGCACACGCACACGCACACGCACACGCACACGCACACGCACACGCACACGCACACGCACACGCACACGCACACGCACACGCACACGCACACGCACACGCACACGCACACGCACACGCACACGCACACGCACACGCACACGCACACGCACACGCACACGCACACGCACACGCACACGCACACGCACACGCACACGCACACGCACACGCACACGCACACGCACACGCACACGCACACGCACACGCACACGCACACGCACACGCACACGCACACGCACACGCACACGCACACGCACACGCACACGCACACGCACACGCACACGCACACGCACACGCACACGCACACGCACACGCACACGCACACGCACACGCACACGCACACGCACACGCACACGCACACGCACACGCACACGCACACGCACACGCACACGCACACGCACACGCACACGCACACGCACACGCACACGCACACGCACACGCACACGCACACGCACACGCACACGCACACGCACACGCACACGCACACGCACACGCACACGCACACGCACACGCACACGCACACGCACACGCACACGCACACGCACACGCACACGCACACGCACACGCACACGCACACGCACACGCACACGCACACGCACACGCACACGCACACGCACACGCACACGCACACGCACACGCACACGCACACGCACACGCACACGCACACGCACACGCACACGCACACGCACACGCACACGCACACGCACACGCACACGCACACGCACACGCACACGCACACGCACACGCACACGCACACGCACACGCACACGCACACGCACACGCACACGCACACGCACACGCACACGCACACGCACACGCACACGCACACGCACACGCACACGCACACGCACACGCACACGCACACGCACACGCACACGCACACGCACACGCACACGCACACGCACACGCACACGCACACGCACACGCACACGCACACGCACACGCACACGCACACGCACACGCACACGCACACGCACACGCACACGCACACGCACACGCACACGCACACGCACACGCACACGCACACGCACACGCACACGCACACGCACACGCACACGCACACGCACACGCACACGCACACGCACACGCACACGCACACGCACACGCACACGCACACGCACACGCACACGCACACGCACACGCACACGCACACGCACACGCACACGCACACGCACACGCACACGCACACGCACACGCACACGCACACGCACACGCACACGCACACGCACACGCACACGCACACGCACACGCACACGCACACGCACACGCACACGCACACGCACACGCACACGCACACGCACACGCACACGCACACGCACACGCACACGCACACGCACACGCACACGCACACGCACACGCACACGCACACGCACACGCACACGCACACGCACACGCACACGCACACGCACACGCACACGCACACGCACACGCACACGCACACGCACACGCACACGCACACGCACACGCACACGCACACGCACACGCACACGCACACGCACACGCACACGCACACGCACACGCACACGCACACGCACACGCACACGCACACGCACACGCACACGCACACGCACACGCACACGCACACGCACACGCACACGCACACGCACACGCACACGCACACGCACACGCACACGCACACGCACACGCACACGCACACGCACACGCACACGCACACGCACACGCACACGCACACGCACACGCACACGCACACGCACACGCACACGCACACGCACACGCACACGCACACGCACACGCACACGCACACGCACACGCACACGCACACGCACACGCACACGCACACGCACACGCACACGCACACGCACACGCACACGCACACGCACACGCACACGCACACGCACACGCACACGCACACGCACACGCACACGCACACGCACACGCACACGCACACGCACACGCACACGCACACGCACACGCACACGCACACGCACACGCACACGCACACGCACACGCACACGCACACGCACACGCACACGCACACGCACACGCACACGCACACGCACACGCACACGCACACGCACACGCACACGCACACGCACACGCACACGCACACACACGTCCAGACGCCAGCTAAAAATCACATTTCTCAACGTTTCGGACTATTTTAAGTACTCTGACAATAAAATCTCGAAAAAAAAAATTTTCACGAAAACAAAGCTTCCTCTATGAGGATGCAAAAAGAGGTTTAGCCCATGTATGGGGATATAAACGTCTACACCTGTAATGTCACTATGGAGGATTTATACTGAACCAACAATTAAATTAAATTAAAATAAAATAACCTAGCGTTCGGGCGCGAAGCGTCCGATCGCTAGTATTGTAACTATAATTTCTTGATTCTTGTAAACAATCCATTGATCCACTCCATATTTCCGATCTGAGCGCCTTCTGTTCTTGTCAAATATATTTTAATCTTTCACCTTCAATTTTACTCCACACGTCAACTATGTATTGTTGGGTTAAATTCCCCGCGTGTAAACCAGGCGTGAAATGTCCTATACAAGATAAACGATAGCTGTAATATTGTTATGGCGTTACACTTCGGTTTTCAAAAGAATGTTTTATACCTGTAGTTCAACCTTTTTCACCTCTCGGAACGAGGATAAACGATATATCATAGGGTCACCATTTGGACTCAAACTTGAAATAGGTATCGAGTTACTTTCATTTGGGTGAATGCATACATCTCGATTAATTGGCGGCTCTCCATCGTCACCGGTAAAAATGAAGGGTTCCTCATTGCAAGTTGGAATATTGTAACGATTTTTATGTAACTACGAATCCCTTTTGATCCACATATAGATCCGTTTTACAACCCCTTTGTCTATTTCTGCTCTTATTCGTTCCTCCTTTTCTAAGTCTGCCATCATTTTATATGCATTCGCAAAAGCATTGATTTCTCTAATCAACTGATCCAGATCCAATAGTAAATTTTCATCAACCTTCGAATTGAATTTTCTGTTTAATCATTCACAATTTGCCTGTTTTGAATCGATAACATATAATTAACCATATTTTCATTCTAGACCTTCGTCCGCATGCATTGCGAGTGTATTATAATACATTTGCCCATGAATTCGAAAAACAAATGGCCCTTTTCCAGCTGGATTATCTAATTTTGCTCCCACACTTGCAAATGCAAGAGCGTTGTTATAAGAACGTATATTTTCTTCAAAGTACTTACTATATTTCGAATTGCCAGTGAATACATTTTTCAAAATACCAGGATAATCTTCGGCTTCCGACAATTTTACTTTGCCTTTATGGCAACATTTATTACGTTTTTTATCAAACGGTTGTACCCCATCAAAATTTAAAGATTCACAAAACTCACAAACAATATCCATTTTTCCAATGTAATGTTAAACTATTGTTGTACGCGAGGTCAACAAATTTAATTTAAAAGGTAATTTGGGATCGTTGCAAAATTAAGATTAAAACTCAAGTTTGTTCATACAAACTAAATAACAAGTTTATTCAAAGAAAGATAATTAATTTGATCGTTGCCAATATTTCTTGATACAGTCGTCGATTTCTTTGAACATGAGCCTAACTCTGAGACCAACCTCTCTGTTCTCTAGTCGAGTTCAGACTGTCAATTTCCCGATCGCGATCCGCGAGGTGCAAATTGATACGTCTGCAATTTTGATTGACTTTTTTTATTTCGACATCGAGAATCGGCTATCGTCCGATTCTCGCTCAGCACGATTTCTCAACGCCGGGTGCATTAACCGGGCGTCATACGATACTTACTCGGCAAATTCCTACGCGAGTCGGCTTTGCGACGCGGTGGATTTGCCAGTAAGTATTTCCCAATGTATTTTCTAATTTCTTTTATATTTCTTTTATTTTAATTGAACAAAATAATTCGGGGTACAACACTATCAAGTTTTCGTCTATAAAATCAATATCATTTAGACTATCTATAACATAATAGTTATTTTTTTACTTCTTTCTTTCAATTTAAATTGTTGACTACTATTTAATAATAGTAGTCAAAAATTTAAATTGAACCCCATTGGCAGAGCTGCAAGAGTCAACGTTTATGCTATTATTGTTTGACTCATCTTTTATATTCAAAATCTCAATTGAGCTTTTATTTTTATTTACTATCATATCTGTAAATGTACTATCAGTCAATTTTTTTTTTTATTTCTCTAACTTGTGTTTTTTTGTTACTTTATCTCAGGCTTTGAGGAAATGATACAATCTCCGTGCTTCTGAATTTTTTATTTCTTAGACTTATTTCGACCAGACGATACCATCAATGGTACTTCTACATTGAATTTCATAATTATCTGACTTTTTATCTCGCTTCGTTCTTTGTGAGTTCAAATTTTTATCCTTTAGAAAAATCTGGCTGACTCCTATAGCCTGATTTGAAACTTTCTTAGACGCGGTACGCTTTTTGCTCGATATACCACCATCGGTATTCTTACTGATTACAGTGCTAGCATTTTCTTTTACGGTCACAGTTACGTTTGATATTTTATTATCGTTTGCTTTTGGTGTGTTTCGTTTCCCTTTTTCAGAAGAAATAGAACGCATTCGGGGCATATGATATTTGAAATTTTTTACTATTGGATAAAGAAGTAGATGGATCATTAGGACTTGTTCGATGGATTTGATAATTATCCGATTTTTCTACCTCGCTTTTTATTTTGGGTTTTTAATTTTTTATTCTTCAAAGAAATATGAAGAACGTTCATTGCCGGAGTCTGTTCTTTGCGACGCTCATTTCGTTTTCTTTCCCGATCGATCATTCTGTTGGATTCTATCACTTCGTCACTTCGTGTAAAATATTTGATCTTATTCAAATTTTGTAATCATCGTCGCCGATATTGTTGATTTTTGCTTATTGACTCCCTACCAATACTATCACTCATGCATGGAAACTCTCCATACACATTGTTCACTAACATTTCATGTAAATGAGATGGCAATTTTGATTCGTCGTACGAAATTGTCGATGGAACCTTACCAAAACTTAACGAAACCGCAAAAACGATAGAAAATAAACCACAATCAACGGCGTTTCTTTGGTTTTGAACGTTATGAAATACCATTTCCGTTCTAAATGCAAATAGATTCTGCAAGTAAATATTTGCAGTTCTTTCCAACGATTTTTTATTTATACTATCATAAACGTGGATAACATTGTTTTCGTAGTAGTAGTTTTTGTAACTGCTCCTGTAGTAGTTTTTGTAACTGCTCGTACGTACTCTGCATATCCGCGGAGCGTACTTGCAAACTATTTGGACAAACCACTTCAACCACTGTACATACAAATTCTTCACCCACAACGCCGTCTTCGTATCGCGGATACATTTTCGAAAAAACTCGGTGCACTTAAAAAAAATGTAATGGTGCACGCGACACGAAGTCCGAAGAAAGACTGTCGATAAAAGACGCTTGACACACGTCCGTGGGCTGCATCATCTGCGAGGCGAGCGCAGATCCGTGAATACACGGTCAGCAATATTGCACGTGTTCCTCGCGGTTCACAGTCAAGTGCAGCAGGAGGACCTGAACGCGCGGGAACATGCATCACCGATTGATAATGGCAGATTACGCAGTTCGCGCGAGTTTTCGCGATTTCTTAAAATTAGTTAAGTTGCGCAGTATTCATCTCAGACGCCACTGCAATGATCAGTGGTGCGAAGAGTTACGGAATTTATCGGGCGAGAGCGCTCACCATCGACAAAATGAAGATAGCGTTGTAGTACAGTCAGATATGCGGTCCACTTTTCTCTCTCATCCTTATATTTATTAGAATTCAAGATTTCGTTCATTTCAGCGTCCAATCTACTCAAGGTGGCTCCAATCGCTTGTGCCTCTGGCGAATGCGTCACGTCAGCGCCAAAAACAGGCTGTCGGATACTTTGTGCGCTCATCTGTAATAGATTCTCCTCCGGCACTAGTACCATTTTCCTTGCATGTTGAAGAAACGTCGCCGCTACTGAGGTAGCGCGCGACGTTACCGACAACGGGCTCTCCACCCTCCGAAACCGCCTGGACGCGACGAGCCACCAGCTACCGAGATCTACAGCGTCCGGCTCGTCGCTGAGCCATCACCTCGCTCGTCTTACCGAAGTTCCCGTGTCTACGCGCAACGACGCCCGTGGATTCACCTCCCACCACGAGCGTACTCAACACCTCGCGTTCACGATATCACGAACGCGAGGAAATTCAAAGAACCGCGCGAGATCTCCGTAATTCGGGGAACTCGGACAAATAGAGCAGAGGGCGAAACGACGATAGGCATAGGGTGGGGGGAAAAAGGACCCGCGATCGCGAGAGCGTTACTTCCCTCGGTGACTCAATCGTAGGCTCCCGAGAAGGAAGGACGTCGTGACCGCTGCCGATCCGTGCTTAACGTCTCGCGAGAATACCGACATCTTGCCATACGCGAAGTGGGACTTCTGGCCGAGGACAACTCGAGAAGCTCCCGCAACTGCAACGAAACCGGTGAGATCGTCGTACGTGTTCGGTTTGAGGCTAGAGATAGAATAGAGCAAACCCGACTCGTTATCGTGGGGACGGTACGTCTTCGCGCGCGGAACGCGGAATTTGTTCTCGGGGAAAAATACAGTAAAGTTCATATTTTTCATACCACCTAGTTTCCGTTACATTAGTTGCCTGGAAGGTTCTCCTTTATTCATTAATCTCATTCAATAGTTTGCGCCACGTGCGAGTCCACTATTTAATTTCCGTTTTTATCAAATTTCTAACAAGTCATTCATAATTCAACTTTTCCGATATCTTAGTTTACTGATTTTTTTTATGAGATTCCGAATACTCCCGCTGCGATCGGGCTAGAGTAGTGATTTAAGAATTCCGCGTATTCCCGCTGCGATCGGGCTGATTTAGACAATATCTGTTGCGAAAGGTACCGTGGCTGCGATCCACGTTGGTTGTTGTATGCGAGTGCCTAGATTCCGAAGCATCGTCTGTCGCCGATTATCCGTTACCGATGTTCCGTTACCTAATATTGTCGTGAGTTGTTGCTATCGTTTTGTTGTTAAGCTTTTTGGGTAATTGAGGGAACGAGCGTGCACGCTAGTCGCTTCTCGACCACGCTCCCGATATACGTTATAATAAAATATCTTTTGAGTTCCCGTATTTCGTCTCGATCTCTGTTTCCTCCTCGCGGAGGTGACCGAACCACCCCCTCTACCTATTTCCCAAGGCTGAGCGACGCCGGGTCGCTCTCGTCTCTCGTTCGGCTCGTAAAATAAAAATTTCGTCGCGAGAGCTTTCGCTCTCGCGGCTGGCGCCCTTAAGGCCGAGTGAGACGGGTTTTGTAGCCGTCTCGATTGGGTAAATTCGGGTGTTGGGAAAATACGGTTACAAATTTGGCGCCCAACGTGGGGCCCACGGCGTTAAATTCATTTCATTAAAAAATCCGCGAAAAATTGGCCCCAGGGAAACAGAGAAAATAGCAAGAGCGAAATAAGAAAATAACGGTAACAGGCGAACGACTTTGTTCGGATCGAGGCTCTCGCTATTCGTGTGACAGAATTAGAGTATTTGGGTGATTGGGATATTTGTTTGCATGAGTTTGTCAGTGTCCGTTTCTAGCTTTTGTTTTGACCGCCGTCGCCGAGACCGGCGAGGCGAGCAGCGTTCCCGAACGTAGCCGAAGCCGCACGAGCGCGACTCGGGTCGTCGTTAGACGCTCAGTACGCTGCTGTGTGGTCGTGAGTGGACACGTGCTACGATACACCGCCTCGTGCTACGCTCCCGTGTGAAGGACGCTAGGAGGATTTTGGATTATCGAAATACCAGGTAACGATTCCTCCTCTCTTATAACACCCTACTATCCCTGTATATCGAGGAAGATTTCTCGTGAGCGGATAACGCGGCGAATATTCGCCAAGCGATCCTCAATTTTCGCGACGAACGTCTACGCGCCGTACGCCCGGGTACCGTCGAGCCGCTATCGCTGTCTCTCTCCAAACAAGAGGTCGGCCGTTCCGACTCGACGCTCCCGTGTTTACCTTTTCGACTCGGTAACAGTGGCCTTGTCGACGTTAAGACTCGTTTCACATTGCCTTGCTTACGAGAAATATTCTTCGGGAAATAATATTTCAGGGAGCCCGAATTATTCGGGATTGTCGTCGGTATATTTTTCTGTCGAGGGCCGCTGACTTGCGATAGCTCCCGGGGCACCGTGAGCACGTGCTCCCGGGACAGCGAGCAGCCGTCGTGTCCCTACCTTACCGACTCCCATCGGGTCGGTAACTTAAAATCTGAACCAAAATCCGATCAATTTATTCTCTTTCCTCTCGTTTTTTTTTCCTCCCCCTTTCCTATTTTTCTTTCCTCCGATTGCTTGCCGATTTAGTTCATTCTTTTTTTTTTTTTTTTTTTTTTATATTAATTAATTACTTTCCTCTCATTCTGATTCATCTTTGTTATCCTTCCATATCTTTAAATTTTTTTTTTTTTTTTTTTTTGTTTGTTTCTTTTTCCGAGTTATTTTTTTTTTTTTTGTTTTTTTGTCGTTATTTAAATAGTATCGCTTACTCTCAGTACTATTAATTAATCACTTTCGGGAGTATTCATTAGTTCGTTCGATTATCTTATTCTTATTTCTTTTAAGTTTTTTTTTGTATTTACTCAAAATCTTTTTTTCCTCACTTCAGTCAATTTCGTTTAATTATCTTATTTCTCATCTAAAATTTTTAATTTTTTTTTTTTTTTTTTTTCCCCTTTTGTTTCGTTTGGCTATCTATTTACTCTTATTATAAAATTTATTTTTTCCTTCCCATTGTGATTGTTATATCTTTCCTTTTTTTTCCTCCCTTCTACTATTCACGTCGGGATATTTAGTCATTCGGGATCAATCTTTCGCGGGCCTTCCGATGGCGACCGGCTCGAATAACACGGGAACGATGGAAACCGTTCAGGAGCTCGACCTCTCAGCGGATCGCCTCCGTCACGAACTACAACAGCGAGGGCTCTCGATAGTTGGGGAACCAAACGAGTTGCGGGATCGACTCTTATCGAGCCTGTTGATTTCTCTCGATCCCGCGGGAGCGGCCGCGAACCCGGGTAATAACACCCGCGCTCCTTCGAATAATAACGAACAGCGGGCAACCCCGTTCGGCCTGCCTCTAGGGCCACTGGCCCACGGAAACCACCGGGCTCCTGCGTCTTTGACCGCGCGGCCGTACGAAGGTCTACCCCCGGCCATACGACCGGCGGGGGGTACCGGAGCGAATCCAGACGCTCTCGCGCGACGATATCGTGAGACCGATGAATCCCCTCGCGATCGCTACCGCGACCGAGGTCTCCCTCCACCCCAAGACCATTCGTCCCCCGTGCGGACACGCGAATATACGCAAAATTTTACGGGACTTAACAATTCGCGTTCGGTCGCGGATATGTTGCGGAAGTGGGACCTCCGGTTCTCGGGACGACGGGGAGAGGACGCGATGGGCTTTCTCACGCGTATCGAAGAGGCGCGCGAAGTCGCGCCAATTCCCGACACCGACCTACTCCCCTGTATACCACTCGTTTTGACAGGGATCGCACTCACGTGGTATCGTGGGGAGCGAGCGCGCATCCGCAGCTATCGGGGATTCGAAGATGCCTTCCTGGCTCGGTTCGGCGATCCCGATCTACAATTTACGCTTCGCGAGGAATTACTGCGCCGTACGCAGGGAGAGGGGGAAGACACGGTCGACTTTCTAACCTGTCTCCGAGCGTTACTCGACCGGGTAGTTCCGCCGTTCTCGTTACGCGAACAACTCGATTACGCGCATCGGAACATGTTACCGCGGCTACAGATCGCGATTCGGCGCAACGATTTTCACTCGTTCAACGATCTCGAACGCATCGCAGTACGAGTCGAACGCAGTTATCAGGCCGATCGGTATTACCAACCGCCTCCACCGCCGGAACGATCGGCCTTCCCTGACCTCGCATACCGACCGTCGCGATCATACCAACGCCGAAGCGACGCGAATTACGCGGTGTTCGGGGAAGCACGCGCACCCGGCTCCGAGCGCTCGCGCCGTCCGGACTCTCGCGACGCGCGTAGGGGGGAAAGATCGCCCTCCGCCGACCGCCCGGGTTACCGCGGCCGAACCCCGGAGAGGACAACCGATCGGGGAAACGATCGCGCGCGTACACCGGAAAGAAGGGACGATAAAAGGGATGAGCGCTCCCGATACCGGTCTATCCTATCCTATGTAAGTCTGTGCCTTGTAGTCCAGATAGTACGACATCCATCAACCTCTGAAAGGTTGCTGGCGCGTTTTTGAGTCCGAATGGCATTCGATGGTACTCGTAATGTCCATTCGGGGTTGAGAAAGCTGTTTTATGTTTATCAGCTGGGTGCATCTCGATTTGATAGAAACCGGACGCCAGATCGAATGTCGAGAAGTAACGGGCGTTACCCAACTGGTCCAATATATCAATGATATTTGGGAGTGGGTACGCGTCTGGCGTGGTTTTATCGTTGAGTTTTCGGAAGTCTATTACGATTCTCAATTTTTTGTTACCTTTCGAGTCCGGTTTTTTGGGAACGACCCAAACTGGAGAATTGTAAGGAGAAAGGGATGGTTGTATGATTCCCTTGTCTAGCATATCGTTGACCTGATTTTGTATTTCCTTTTTGTGTACCTGTGGAAACCTATATTGTTTTGTGTTGATTGGTCTGTCATCCGTTGTATGGATCTCGTGTTTTGTTAGTGTCGTATGACCTAGCCGATCTCCGGGTAAACAAAATAGATGTTGATATTTTGAGACCAATTCAAGCACGTGGTCTCTCTCTGTTTCGTTAAGGTGATCCAGTTGTAGAAGTGCTCGAAGGGCTTCGAGCCTGGATTGACCGTCTAATTGTATCGAGCACACCTCCGCACGGTTCTCATTTTGAGAATCGTGGTAGTCGCTCAATGTGAGATTATTGATTGGTTTTTTCGAGATTGCCTCTACCGGGATTAGCTCAACTGTCGGAATTTCTAGATTAATTTCGCAATTGTGCGAATTAATCGCGCAAAGATACGCGATTCCGTTGGTGTTTTTAACGAGCGCGTTACCCAAGTAAAGACGACAACCTACGTCCATTCTTGGGATATATCCCTCTTCGAGATCGGTTGGTTTTAGTCTGACAGGTACAATAAGCTTTGACCTGCCCGGTATTGTTACTCGTTCGAAGCTCTCGAACGGAATTCGATAGCCAGCGAATGTTATGCAGGCTTCGCTATAAAGAATATCGGCTGGAGTCCCCCTGAAGAAGACGTCGCCGAGTATAGCGTCCTGCGTAATCGGGAAAAAGTCTTCCACCAGGTGGAACTCGACTTTAAATTCTTTAATTCTCAGGTAGCATCTACCGAGTGTTTTTGCTGTACCGTCTGTTATCCCGTTAAGCTCGTATATTAGCGTCGGATCCACTTCCGTACGCAAGCCTAGGAATGATTGTTTTAACAGGTTTATTTCCGCTCCAGTGTCGGCGAGAAACAAAGCCTGTTTAGTGAATAGGTTTGGGGACTCTAAGGTCACCGTTGGTGGTCTGTGCCGGCGCGACAATCCTAATTTAATTGTCGCTTTTCTAATAGTTATACTACCGTCTGTACTTTTTACATGATTAGTACCTACATATCTTACAAGTTCGGTTTCGATTTGCGCCTTGTTTGCGTCTTTTATTAATTTGTCGTTGACGAGCGCTCCGGCGTCCTGCCTCCCGTCGCGCTGTCGCGAGAGGCGGATCCCCCGTTTTTTTGGAGTACGCGCTCGAAAATCTGCTCGATTTGCGCTGCATCGAGGCTCGACTGGTGGTCTGATTTTCGCGAGTTTCGACCATTGCTTGGGTTCTGTCTTTCTCGCGAGTTGTCTCGGCTATTTCGATCACGCGAATTGTCCCGATTATCTCGGTCGCGTGAGTTATTACGATAATTACGCTCTTGCGAATTGTTTCGGTTGTTTTGATCGCGCGGATTGCTTTGTTGCGGGATATTTTGGTAATTGCGGTCCCACGAGTTGTTCTGTTGTGGGTTATTTTGGTAATTGTAGTCCCACGAGTTGTTCTGTTGTGGGTTATTTTGATAATTGCAGTCCCACGAGTTGTTCTGTTGTGGGTTATTTTGATAATTGCCCGAGCTGTCACGATAATTTTCGCGTGAATTGTCCCGATAGTTATTTCGCGGATTATTGTGGTAGTTTCCGCGGGAATTGTTTTGGTAGTTTCCGCGTGAATTGTTACGAAAACCCCCGCGTGAATTATTTTGATAATTCCCGGGTGGTCTGTTTTGATAGTAGCTGGGCGAATTATTCTGATAATTACCGCGTGAATTATTTTGATAACCGCCACGAGTATTGTTCTGGAGATTTCCGCGAGAACCGTTTCGGAAATCTCCCGGCGAGTTGCTACGGTATTGGCGGCTGTTAATGCGTGTATTCGTGTTTTCGCGAAGTTGTTGCACGGCGTAGCATTCCGATGTTGAATGCGTTGGGTTTTCGCGGTGGATTTCGCAAAATTTAAGTCCCCTGTCGGAACTCTGAGTAAATCGGACCCTGGCTTTTTCTGGACTTTTATCCCTGGTTTCCGATTTGTCGCGTTTTGATGTTTGGTGCATAGCTTGCCTACGAATGAGTTCATTTTCGATGTTTAATGCCTCATCGATCGCTTCTTCGAGGGTTAGAAAATTTTTTGACATGATGACATTTCCGATTTGGTCGGCTAATCCGCGAATGAAAGTTCTGATCACTGTTTGCCTCGCTTCGTTTATTCGTCCAATTAGGTAAGCCTGTTGGGCTTCTGCTCGGTAAACTTCTTTTAACCTATTCTCGATTCGATTCGCGATTTTTCGCGTACGCGTTGCGTAGATGAGAACGGATTCGCTGTAATTTTGTGTGTTTGATTTTAATTCGGTTTCGAGATCCGATAGTTCGACTGGTTTGTCGAAAGCGCTCTTGAGATCTCCCAAGAGTGAATCTAATGTGTTGTAATTTTTTGAGTCGGTAATATCGGCGGCAACTCCCGACAGTTTGAGTTGAACAATTGTCAGAAATTGCGCTCCATCGTTCTCTATTACTAATTTCGCAGCATTTTTACATGCGCGTATAAAGTCGTTGAGTGGCACATTTTTGCCGTCGAAGTTTGGTACAAGATTTTGTACGTCACGGAGCTTCATTGTGTTGGGTACGAGATTATCGTTGTTTTCGTTGGGCATTCTTACCTTTAATTTCTCGGCTAATGTCGAGCGGAAAAAACTATTCGCGCTACTTGTTCGTGTGCGCCGAGGCCGTTTCGGCGGACTTATTTTTAATTTTTTGTAAAATTAAGAAAAAAGAAATGTTGTATATTTTTTTTTCCTTTTTTTTTAAAATTTATTTGTCTGATATATAGCAAAAATAGCTATTAATTATTATTGTATTGTATTGTTGTATAGTATTTATTGTTGTTTAGTTTTCTTCATTATCACTACTAGGGGTTGCAAATTGTTACAGGGTTTCACTCAGGAAACCGCAAGAAAAATGTGAAGTTAATACTTTCCATTTTGGTTTTTTTTTTTTCCTAATGTATAATCGTTTGTCTGTTTCCGAGTTTTTTTTTTTTGTTGTTGTTAAAACAAAAGTATATTTATTTAATTTATTAATTATTATTTGTGTAAACAAATTATTTATTTTATTTATATGAAAAGGAATTATTTATGTGCATATATATTCGCTGCCGTCATGTTTGAGGCGCGTTGTCTGAAAATATCACTTCTTTTTCCCCTTTTTTTTAAATTATTATTATTGAAAGTAATTAGGAAATTGTTAGGAATTTGTTGCATGTGTGTGTGTCGCATGCTCTCGACGGTCGTACGCCACTGACACGCGTCGCGCCAGCTGTCGGCGCTCGGTTCCCGCGGGATACTGATTCTTCTTTTGAGAAGAAGTATTATGTATTTATATTGTTTTCCTTTTTGAGAAAAAATAACTCTGCTACGCTTTTTTTTTTTTTTTAATAGAACAAAATATGTATATATATATATAAGTTGGTACTCACATTACCACGATGATTGCAAATAATATATATATAATGCATTTATTGTTCAGCCAGAGGCCTAAAACAAGGACTTGCTCTTACAGTTCCCTAGCCCGTGCATCCTTCCATCCTTCCTTCACACTCACTCACCCCTACTCTGCCTACTCTCAAACCTATTCCTCTTATAACCTCCCCTCGTATCTCGCTCGCTCCCTCCTCCTGCCCCTCTTCTCTTTCTCTTCTCGCTCGTTCTGCTCTCTCCTCTCTCGCTCTCCTCTGCACTTCCGCTTCCTCCCTTTCCTTCTTCAGGGTCCTCAGCCATTCCAATGCTTCCTTATTCCCACCTCCTCCCACAACATCCTTAACCCTAAACCGTCTCTCCTCCCCCTGTCTCCCGTGTACAACCAGGTGCTCCTGTTTACTCTCCTCTTCTCCACAAATCTTGCACCTTCTTCTCTCCTCCGGCTCCCAATATCTATTTGCTTCCTCTTCATTCCCGCATCTCACTCTCGCCTGCAATTTCTGGCTTCCTCGTTGTCCCTCTTCTTTCAGATACCTTGGCATCCCTGCTGTCATTATCTCCTTGTACCTCACGTTGTACCTTGACTCCATTACCCTGTTGAATATCCATTGCCCCTGCCTCTCTCTCCCCCTCGCTCTCATTATCGTTACCATATTTCTTCCTTCTTCCACCCTTCTTCTTACTTCCACCCCGCTGAATCCGTTTTCTCTGTAGAATCTTTCATCGTTCCCAATCTCTCCCTCCCTTCCCCGTCGCTCTCTCTCTCTTATACACTCTTTGACCAGCACCTTTTCGCTCTTCCTTGCCTTCTCTTCATACTTCATGGCCCTCTCACCCGTCTTCAAGCCAACCTTTTCCGTGTCCGTTTCCTTTAGCACCAGGTAGTCCGGGGTACACCTATCCAGCCCCAAGGTCCATTTCAGGTATTTCACCTGTACTCTTTCCACCTCCTCTCTCTCTTTCCACCCCCAGATCTCTGCCCCATACGTCACAATTCCCATGACCAAATAGTCGAACAGCATTTTCCTCCTCTTGAAGTTCTCCTTAAATCTCCTCTCCCCTATGCCCCACACCTGCTTAACCACTATGTTCGCTTTCTTTACGACCTCCTTTATATGACCCTTGTCTTCACCGTTCCTCGTCAACAGGTACCCCAGGTACTTGAACTCTCTCACCTCTTCCACCTCTTCTCCTCCCCACTTCCACTCAATTCTCTTTGTTCTTCCTCCGCCCTTCCTAAACGTCACCATCTTTGACTTGTCGACGTTCAATTGCAGCTTCTTCCTCGCCAGGTAATTCTCCATCCTTTTTAGCAGACCCTTCATGTCCCTTTCGTCCGTTGCCAGTAGCGCGATATCGTCCGCGTACGCCAGCGTCCAGATCTTCATTCTACCGATTACTACCCCTCCCGTCTGCTCTTTCCTCATCTCATCCTCCATGTCCGCCGTCAGGATTGAGAACAGCGTTGGACTGAGAGGGCACCCCTGCCTCACTCCTTTCTCCGTCCAAAACCATTCGGACACCCTTCCATTCACTTTCACCGCACTCTTCGATTCGCTGTATATCTCCTTCGTTCTTTCCACCAGCTCTTTCCTTATTCCCCTCTTCTCCATCGCCTGCCATAGGACCTTTCTGTCCACTCTGTCGAATGCCGCCTTCAGGTCCAGGAAGAACCCGAACACCTTGCCGCCTGCCCTCTCCATTTCCTTCTTAATCACATGTTTCAACACATAGATGTTATCCATTGTCCCTCGGTCCTTCCTGAACCCCGCTTGCGTCTCCGGAATTATGTTCTTCCTCTTTACCTCCTCCATGATTCTCTCCAACAGTATTCCCGCGTAGATCTTATACGCCGTGCACAATAACGTGACTCCCCTGTAGTTCTCGACATTCTCCAGGTCTCCTTTCTTGTGAATCGGAGATATGACACCTTTCCTCCACTCCTCCGGCATCCCTTCTCCCCTCCACACTTTCTTTATAACCTCTCTTAGCTCCCTACTGAACGGTCCCTCACTGTACACCCACGCCTCATTCGGTATTCCATCTGCACCCACCGCTTTCTTCTTCTTCAGTCCCTTGATCTGTCTCTCTACCTCCTCGTCCGTTGGTTCTTCCTCTTCATCCCGCCCTCTTACTCCTCTCCCTGCCTCCCCCGGTCTCGCCTCCTTCCCTTCCAGTAGCTTCATGAAGTGTCTTCTCCACTCATCCGTCTCAATTTCCTCACTCACTCCTACCCTCTTCTTCCTCTCTCTGTTTACAAATTTCCATATCTGCGTCTCGCTTCGTATGTTTCTTATCTCTTCCTCTAGCTCCTCCAACTTTTCCTTCTCCTTCTCTTTAATCCTCTTCCTCATCTCCCCTCTCGCCTTCACGTATTCCTCCCGTGATGTTTGTCCGCTCTTCCACCTCTTGTAGATCTTTTTCACCTCTCTCTTTTTTCTCTTACACTCACTATCCCACCACTTCTTCTCTCCTGCCACCTGCCCTCTTGTCTTGATAGTCTTCCTCACCATGCTCCTTCCGATTCCTGCTTTCAGTCCCTCCCACTTCTCCTCTACCGTCTCTCCTTCTAACTCCTGTGCCCCCTCTCTCCTCTTGTACTCTTCTACTGCGCTCTCCGTCCATTCCAGCACCTCTCTCGTTCTCTTCTCTTCCTTCTTCTTCTCTCTTCTCACTTGACCACGCATCTTCACTTCCAAGGGCTGGTGGTCCGACTCAACCCTCTCCCCTATCCTCATCTCTTCTACTTCTTCCCAGCCCTCCTCGTTTGTCAGTACATAATCCACTACCGACGCCCCCATCCCCCCGCTGAAGGTCCATTGCCCTTCCTCGTCTCCGCTCTTGTTTCCATTCAGAATACTCCACCCTCTTTCTTCCACAAGCCCGATTAGTTCCTCTCCCTCTTTATTCCAGCACTCATCCTTCGACTTCCTCCTCTCTCCCCTTTCTTCCACGCCCTCGTATCTCTTTCCCCTGTCCCCTGTCCTCGCGTTGAAATCTCCTCCGATCACCAGAGTTTCTTCTCGCATCTCGTCCACCTTCTCCATTAATTGCCTCCTCTTCGTATTCATCTCGTCATTGCTGTACACTGTTATCATCCTCCAAATTCTCCCATTCGCGCTCAGCCTTCTCTCTTGTATTCCTTCTGTTTCTTCTTGCTCCCTTGCTGTTATTTCTTCTACCGTCTTCCTTACCCCCGTTACAATTCCCCCTTTTGCTCTTCCTTTCTTCTTTGCTCTCGTTGCAAACTGACATCTCCACGCGAATTCCTTCGGCATCCTCTTCACCAGTTCTTTCCAGCCGGCTTCCTCCACCCATGTCTCTATCATTCCCACGTAGTCCCATTCTCTAATATACTCCCAGAATTCTTCGTCCTTCTTCCACAACCCTGCCACATTCCAGAACAATGCAGCCATCTGTCCCTTTCCCTCCTCTTGTTCTTCTTCCTGTCTTCCTCCCTGTGCATTTCCGCCTTGTCCTCTCCCTCCGTTCTTATCTTCTATTCCTTGTCGGCCTCTTCCCGAAAATTCTTCTCGTCTTCCAGCCGCTGTTCCTTCTCACTCCAGCGGAGCCACTTTCCCTTCAGCAACATCTTCCTGTACCCCACTCGCACCAGCTCCCCCCCTTCCCTTTCCTTTCTCGCTCTCTCTCTCTTATCTTCCGTTGCACCTCTCTTTCTTCCACCGTCAAGTCGTTGTCGATGAAAATTCTCCTGTTGCCCAGCTTCTTCTTCTCCCTCATCACCTCCTGCTTCGTCTCCCAGTCCGACAGCTCGACTACCGCCATTCTATACCCTTCCCTTCCTACCATTTCTACCCTCTTAATACTATTCCCTACTTTAAACTCGTCTTCCAGAAACTGCTCTACTGTCTCCCTCTCTCTTCTCCCCTGTACCTTTAACCCACTTATCACTACGTTGTTCTTCCTCTCTCTCTTCTCTTGCTCCTCGATTTTCTTCTTTATCAGCCTCACCTCCTTCCATGGCTCCTCATCAGGTTCTCTCCTCTTCCCCTCTTCTCTTTTCTCTATTCTCGCTATTGCTTCTCTGATTATTCCTTCCCCTTCTTCCTCTCCTCTTTCCTTGACTTCCTTACTCCTCATCTCCAGCCTTTCCAGCCTCTTCTCCATTTCTCCCATCCTTCTCTCCATCCCCTTCTCTCCCTCTTCCCACCTCCCTTCCGCCCTTCTCAGTCTCTCTCCCAGATCTCTTATCACCCTTTTCATCTCTTCTTGTCCATTTCTTATCTCCCCCCTGATTTTCTCTAGCTGAATCGCCATCTGCTCTATCACCATTTTTGCCGACCTTTCCGCCTCCGACTCCGGTTCCTCTTCTCCCCCTCCGCCACCTTCTGCCTCTGCTGGTTTTTTTTTTGGCGACCTCTCCATCTTTGCGCTCTTCTTAAACGCCTTCTCCTCGTCTTCACTGCTGTCCGTCCTGTCCTGTACCTTTCTCTTGCCGTCTCCCTTCTCGAACCAGTCCTTTAGCGAGCTCGTCGAGTTCGCTCTCTCCCTCCCCAGCTTCTCAGCCAGAGGCAGCCGCCCTCTCCTCGCACTGCTCGCCATCGTCCCGCTCGCCATTACTGCCTCGCTGCCGCCTCCTCCGGCTCCTCCTCCCTGCTGCTCTCGCCTCTTCCCCATGGGCGTGGAAAACGTCTCCGACTCCGCCTCCGACTCATCGCCCTTCCCTATACCGCCTCCCATCTCCCGATCCGCCGGTAACTCTACCACCGTCCTCGTCTGCTGTGCCGCTTCCCGTCACGTGCTGCCCTCTCGCGACCACTCTTCCAACTCTCTTCGCGCTCGCTGCCTTGCTTGTTTTCTTCGTTCTCCTAACCTCTCCTCGTCCTACTCGCCTCTGATTCACGCCTTTTTTCACTTATATTTCTTAAAATACCCCGTCTGCCTATTATCTCCCTGCAATCGCCTTTTTTCCCTTCACCTACTGTCCCTACTCTAACTTACTCTTCTATTCCGTACCTCAATAATTTCCGCTTTCCACACACACTTCTCGCTCTGCGTCCACTCACTCTCCACACCTCGAGCCAAGTCCGATTGCAAATAATAGTTGCATAGATTTTCCTTTCCTTTTTCTTTATTATTATTTCCTGTTTCGTCCTTCCTTCCTTCTATTGTGTATTTTTTTTTTACGTCCTTCCTTCCTTCTATTCTTTGAAATTTTTCCGGTGGTGGATGGTGCGTCGGTGGCGGACAGCGTCGCGTCGGTGTGGCGGATCACGGCCGTGGCGGATCGATGACGGCTCGCTGCTGATCACGTCGGCCGCTGCGTTGCGCGAGAACTTTCGGCGGTCGGTAACCCCGATGCCGCTCGCTCGTTCGCTCCGCACACTCCGTGCACTCTCACTTGACACTCACTATTGTTTTTTTTTTTTTTAATTATTATTATTAAATGTATATATATTATTAAGGAAATGTTTATATATGCGCTTAATATCTAGGCTATTATTTATAGAGTGTCTTGTCACTATATTGTTTCTTCCCTTCTCTTTTTTTTCCCACTTTTTCGTGTCTCTTTTTTTTTTGTTTTCTCTGTTGTTTAAGCGTTCACTATTTGGGATTTTTTCCTTTTTTCACTGTTCGTTGTTTTTTTTTTTTTTTTTTTTTACTCAGTGTCACTGTTCGTTGTGTTTTTGTTTCACTGTTTTTCACTGTTGGTTTTGTTTATTCGTGCGAGCGCGGCTCGAGCACGGTTGTCGCGTCAGGGTGAAAAATCTTTTTTTTATTTTTGAAGGAAAAAGATTTTTTTTTTTTTAGTGTGGACGTGTTTGCGTGGTAGCGCCACTTCTGACACCAATGTGACGGATGGTCGATGGGTCAGGCACTGCTAAATGAATTTAGTTGAAGAAGATGATGTAGAAATATACTGGTTCTTTATTAGTCGGAGATTCGGAATTGTAATACTTGGAGAGAGTGTACCGTTCGCGGTGTCGGTCAGAGCTGAACTGTCGTGAAGCGGGCGTGAAGCTGAGGGCTTCGCGCTCGCTTCACAATGGAATAAAGAGTCACGGAGTGTTTAGTCTCGTAGATAAGTGGACTCTCACGGCGGTCCGGATGCACGATAGCCTTAAGGGCTTCTTTGAAGAGCGTATCGAACGGAAACTCCGTATCGATACGCTCGAATAAATATTCAAAGTTAAAAAGATGAAATTGTTAGGCTGGGGCCGTTACAAATTCGTCCTATGATTTTAAATAGTCGTGGCACTCGTGAAATCCACATAAATAAAGAGTTCCCTCCTAATTTCGTTTCTATCTGTGCTGATTTTAAAAACTCGATTTGGGAATGGGCAGTGCTTTAGGGATGGTGAATTTGGTAACGACTATGTAGAATTCGTCCCTGAACTCGAATACTCTATTATTTCCGGTAATGTCACTCAGTAGCACGGGTTTCATTTTTAATTCTTGAAATAGTCCTGTTTCGTTTGTAACGATAGAGAGTTCAGTCTGTATCAACTTGTTTGAGGGTGGAGTATAAGTTTCACCGTTCGGGAATTGTTCTTTAATTCCTTGAGCGAGAAGGTGTTGTACTGTTTTTTTCCATCCGCCTCGGCCCATCGAATAATGTATGTGTTACGTGTTTGCTTCTTAGATTTTTGTATGGTAGTTGAGTTTCTTGTCTGTAAGTGGTCTTTTTTCCTGCCCCACGATATAATAATATGAAGGTTAACTTTATCAAATTGGTTGCCCTACTGGCCTCAGACCAAGTTGACGAAGGAAATTATTTTTGCGTGTGCGTTCTTGGAGTTTGTGCAAATAGAACGACCGTCGCGGATCGTTATCGGGAATATACTTCGGGTGTAAAAATTTTATTTCGTAACTAATGGGGACAAGCAAATATTCGCTTTCGGTCTTCGCGTTTATTCTACAGGTTGTAACAGGAGCAAATGCCTTGTACAATAATTCTCCGTATTTGCGCACCTCCTTAAGAGGAACGGGCACTCAAACGGAAGGATTCCGGAAGGAGTCTAGGAATTATGGGTTGGTGTGTCAGAGACGTTTTTTGAGTGAAACAATAATGATTTTTATTTGTAAATTGACAAGCTCTCATATGATTACCAGTTTTTCTCTTCCTTGAATTTATTCGTTTCTTTATTATCGTTCAAGCTATTTATTTCAGTCGATAACAAAATTTGTGAAAATCGATTGTTCTTATGCTTGGATCTTATTTCTCTTTATCGTGAAGAATTTAATTGCTTGAAGTCGGAATATTAAGCGACTGATTTTATTCGCGTGTGGGCCGCACTACGCATGCGCGGGCAGCTCCTCGATCGTCGCTGAATCCAGCTGGTCGTCGCGTTCGGCTGTCTCGTTGTGACGTCACGGCACGGCGATCGACGGTGACAGCTCGCTCACCTCGCGATTTGCAATTGGTGTTTAAATTGACATGTGATGTTTTTACCTTAAATTGTTGTTATAGTCGTGTTCAGGGGAGGTGAACCTTACCCTGTTTGTGACTTTTTTTATGTCCTGGAAGTTATAAAATTCTTCCGTGATATTTAAGGCTTTTCTGACGGTCACTCTGGTAACTTTACCGACGCGTTCCGAATGTTCTTCGAGTTTCACTGCTCTCAATTTTCGTTACTTGAGAGTGTTAGTCAGTCTTGCTCACCCGTAACGTTCCAAGTTCCAATTCGGCACAAATATCTAAGTCCAACTTGGCACGTTCATTATCCGTTCACTTGGCACGAGAAATTATAAGTCCTTATTCGGTACCGATCTTTACCAGTCCAGCGTTGCACAAATTTTATAAGTTTGAAATTGGCACGAAATTTCACAAGTCAGCATGTCACAAATTTTATAAGTCCTCGGCACGGGTGAGGGTCAAAATTTCGAATAACCAAATGCAGAGCGGTCGATATGTAGAGTTTTCATTACTGTGAATATTGAAATAACGAATATGAGTCGATCGAAATTCTTATCTTGGATAGTTCGCTAATTCGAATAACTTTTTAGCAAACGACGATTTATTTGAATACCCATTTATTCGAATATTCATTATCAGACAGTCTGCATTTGGAATGAATAAAATATAGACTCGAATATGCAGATGGGTGACAATTTCGAAGTGAAAATAAAGAGCCGCTAACATTTATAACAACCAATGTACCTGACAGAAATGTGTCGAAAATATAAATTTCAAATGACTAAAACTTAGATACAGAATATATCGAAGGGCCAAAATAGCGAATGTCAAAATAGCGAACAGCATAGAGGGCTACATTTATATTTTTACTTTTTTGTGTCAGTTTATTTGTTTATTCTTCCCTTGTTAAACAATGATTTGTGTATCGGAGATCAATTTAATATACCTGGGATAAAATTTGAGTACACCGCTAGGATTTAATTCGGAGATTTCCTTACATTGCCATTATAATATTGTACCCATATTAGAATGGCGGCAAACTTTTTGGGATTTCTATGTCGGACGGGACTGCCGTGCTGATTCTCGTGACTCATTTAGAAATTTAAGTTTCTGGCGATGATATTTATAAAACTTCATATGGTAATGACAGTGAAAGAGAAATGCAATGGTTCAAAAAAACATTTATTTTCAACGTATAATGAAGCGATGATTTTAAGCGATTGCTGTTCATTTATTCGCTTGGCAGCCAAACTCTGCGCGGAACATCCGTCGATTCGGTACGACAGACGGGGCAGCGACGTTGACCTTGCGTATTCCACAAAATATGTACGCATTCGGCACAACTGCACCGGTGTCCGCACGGCCAAAATGTGTGTGTGGCTCGTGCTCCATAACATATTCGGCATGAGGCTGTAAAAGAAAATTGTAACAAGGAGTACACGTAATTTCAGACCATGACATTCATACAAAAGTATACGGTAATAACATTGACATTTTAAGAGACACAAATTGAAGTTTTTAAAATTCTTTAAACTTTTTTATTCTTACTAGTAATTTTTTTTTGCCACAACCAAACTGAAATAATAAAGATCTTAGTTGGCAGCCCTTCCTTCTCACATAATTCAATTCACCACAGCGACACGATTTTTCCAAAACATTTCGATCCTGCAGATTGATTTTCACACGATCCAATTGATGGCGTTGAGTTCACTGTACACCTCGATGCAAAAGGTCTCAAACCAACAGAATCGTTCCTTAACAAAGCCTATCTTACACACTGTTTTTCCTTCCCATTTCAAATGCCCACTTGTTTTTTACACGACATTTCAATTGTACACATTTCGATTACCTATATTACTCGCCCCTAAAATCTGTTTGAACACGCTTAATCTACTTCGCAGCCCGATTACGATGCCCGATAAACGACGTGTGTTCAAACAGTCTTTGAGGCAAGCAATGTGCGTAATCGAAATGTGTACATTGTAAATACCACGAAAAAGCGTGCGGATGTTAGAGATGTGAAAAAATGGTATGCAGAATAGAGTTCGTCGAGTGACGAGCGTGTTGGTACGAGACTATATTGTATCAGATAGTGCAGTAAACTAAGTATGTTTTAAAGGTCTGTGTGGAAATTGGTTCGCAGAATCGAAATATTACGATCGGAATGTATTGGAGAAAGAACGTGTGAACATTAAAAATCTGAAGGACAAATGATGTACAAAATACAGTTTGAAGAAGAACGAATGTATCGTCGATGTGGTGGCTCGAATTGTGTGGGGAGGAAGGGATGTCGTTAAATAACAGCTCGATTCTCAGTAACGGGCTAAGCAGGCAGATGAGCGGTGGGCCCTTCCGTTCAGATACAAAGATAGCCCACAATTAGACTGTAAATATTAGCGATATTATGTTTTGCATTATATGCAACATCGATCTCTATTATGAAAAGAGTTGTTCGGCGAAGCAGAAATACGATTTTTGCCCTATAGCGCTTTTAAAAAAGCCCCGGTTACCATAAGACACATCGATTGCAATTTTACTAGTCTAATGCCTGACATTAAGGTGCGCTATGAACGAGCAAACTCTACGAAGTTATCCCTTGCCCCAAAAGTTAACTTTGATTTCGTAATCATGTAAACACTGACGTTCTTTATCTGATCTCAGTATAATCATAGGCCCAGAGAAGTACAATCACCACATTTCCCTCCAACGCTTGAGAAAAACGCCGGCATCACCGCAGGTCGCATTGACTCCGAAGAGAAGCGGCCCTATGGATCCGATGCCTTACGGCAAGGTACACTGAGGACGATCGACATTCCGCAGAGCTATGATTTATATACAAAAAATTTTATTTTGATTTTTCAACTTTAATGACCGTCTTCGTACCTTTGATCCCCGTATAAACATACACCGAACGAAGTACGACCACCTCATTTCCCTCCAACGCTTGAGAAAAACGCCGGCATCACTGCAGGTCGCATTGACTCCGAAGAGAAGCGGCCCTATGGATCCGATGCCTTACGGCAAGGTACACTGAGGACGATCGACATTCCGCAGGGCTATGATTTATATACAAAAAAGTTGATTTTGATTATTCAACTTTAATAACCGTCTTCGTACCTTTGATCCCCGTATAAACATACACCGAACGAAGTACGACCACCTCATTTCCCTCCAACGCTTGAGAAAAACGCCGGCATCACCGCAGGTCGCATTGACTCCGAAGAGAAGCGGCCCTATGGATCCGATGCCTTACGGCAAGGTACACTGAGGATGATCGACATTCCGCAGAGCTATGATTTATATACAAAAAAGTTGATTTTGATTCTTCAACTTTAATAAAGGTTTAATGATTTTGATCCCCGTACAAACAAACACCGAATGTAGTACGATCATCTCGTTTCCTTCCAGTGTTTGGGAAAAACACCAGTATCATCGCAGGTCACATTGACTCCGAAGAGAAGCGGCCTTATGGATCCGGAGCTATAATTTGAGATCAATAAGTAGAATTCTATATCTTCTCCTGCAAATGACTACACAAGTGATGCTCAGTGATACACATCTTTTGTACTATTATTCATCGTTATGTTTTCATTTTATCTACTGTCGTATTTGTATTATTTTACCTTATTTAAAAGTTCCGAACGCGTGTGTACGTTTTTGTATTTATTCCTAAGTAGTTAGATTGCCCTTAACTCAATAACTGAATTGTGAACTCATTATGAAAACCGTAGTAGTAGAATATGTACATTTTAAATCACAAAAATATACAAGTTTGAAGATTCTAAAGTGTCATGACTGAATACCGGGGCGGTTGTATTTGCGTCGTTTTTGCGGATTTCGCCCAAATATTTCAACAAATAATGCTACTATTGCTATGAATGAGCTTGAGCATTAATAAATTTGCCAATAATTATCAATATATTGGATAGCAAAGTAACGAAGATTACACTACATTTTTCTTAAAATGTCAAAATCATTGTGCACGTCAGTCGTTTCATGTTACAACGAACGAAAAATAGTTTAGTAGTGAAAGAAATATCGGAACCTAAATTTTTGTGCATCAAGAACGCAGATACCATCGAGTGAGTCGCTTTCACATGATTTCATTTCATAATATAGAGTTTTACAAATAGAGAGTTTTGCATGAGAAAAATTTAAACAAAGATTTTTGAAATTTGCAACTTCAGCCATCGTTATTTAAAGTTACATCAAAGGTAGCATATTCGAAGTATCGTCGAAATAACATGAAACGACATATGGAATGAAAAATGTGCCGTAACAAAATCATTGTATCACAAAACATATTTACAATATACAAATATTTCATAGAAACTGTGAGATTCTAAACCAATGTCAAAGAGGTCATAAATTAACTTTGTTAGACATTTACAATGCAGAAGATTCCAAAATTACAAATAAATCATCTCACCCACCGATAAAATGCGAATGTATAGTTGCCCTGGCGAAATTTTTCCTATAACTAACTTACTCTGCCTAAACTACGCCGTATCTCCAACTTTATACGTCGAAATTGTCGCAAAATGAACACCAAAACCACAACTTACCATGCAAAACGTCGTTGAAATTTCAACTTATAATGCTAAGCGACACCGAGGCTACAACCATCTACGAGAAAGTGCAAGAATTCGAACATGTTTGTAGATAGTTGTACACTATCGCAATCAGTTGTAAATTGACAGCAACATACTAATAGCGTTAACTCGTAAATTTTTGTACTCAATTGTAGTTATTTGTAGAAACAACTACAATTTTCTACGAAAAGCTATTGCTTAATAGGATAAGAGAATAAGGAGAAACTACAACTTTTTACTGAAATCGACAACTACCCACCAACATCTTCGAAATCTCGTATTTTTTTTGTAGTAAAACAAACTTTCCACTGCTGGGCAGTACTTGAAGTACATGAGTACGTATTTGGTACTTTAAGTACTTTTATAAAGAACTAAGACCAAAGTACTTGTACTATTTACTTCCCAACCACGTTAGGATCAATGTTGCAATTTGAAATGTTAAATATAATAAGGTGTAAAGTAATTTGCACATGACTTCCTCATTTATAAAAATTTTCCGACTAGCTCCATGAGAAAGTTCGTTGATCGATGTTGGCTTCCTCGAAGGGGAAGCTATGCTCAAAATTGTAATATATGAGGAAGCCATGTACAAATTTGCACTTTTTGCTTCCTCATAGAGGAAGCTGTTTTCGTGAAAAAAATTGTTTTCGAGATTTTCCTGTAAACGTACTAGAAATGGTCGAAAAAGTCAAGAAATGTGATTTTGAGCTGGCGTCCGGGCGTGTGCGTGTGCGTGTGCGTGTGCGTGTGCGTGTGCGTGTGCGTGTGCGTGTGCGTGTGCGTGTGCGTGTGCGTGTGCGTGTGCGTGTGCGTGTGCGTGTGCGTGTGCGTGTGCGTGTGCGCGTGCGCGTGCGCGTGCGCGTGCGCGTGCGCGTGCGCGTGCGCGTGCGCGTGCGCGTGCGCGTGCGCGTGCGCGTGCGCGTGCGCGTGCGCGTGCGCGTGCGCGTGCGCGTGCGCGTGCGCGTGCGCGTGCGCGTGCGCGTGCGCGTGCGCGTGCGCGTGCGCGTGCGCGTGCGCGTGCGCGTGCGCGTGCGCGTGCGCGTGCGCGTGCGCGTGCGCGTGCGCGTGCGCGTGCGCGTGCGCGTGCGCGTGCGCGTGCGCGTGCGCGTGCGCGTGCGCGTGCGCGTGCGCGTGCGCGTGCGCGTGCGCGTGCGCGTGCGCGTGCGCGTGTGCGTGCGCGTGCGCGTGTGCGTGTGCGTGTGCGTGTGCGTGTGCGTGTGCGTGTGCGTGTGCGTGTGCGTGTGCGTGTGCGTGTGCGTGTGCGTGTGCGTGTGCGTGTGCGTGTGCGTGTGCGTGTGCGTGTGCGTGTGCGTGTGCGTGTGCGTGTGCGTGTGCGTGTGCGTGTGCGTGTGCGTGTGCGTGTGCGTGTGCGTGTGCGTGTGCGTGTGCGTGTGCGTGTGCGTGTGCGTGTGCGTGTGCGTGTGCGTGTGCGTGTGCGTGTGCGTGTGCGTGTGCGTGTGCGTGTGCGTGTGCGTGTGCGTGTGCGTGTGCGTGTGCGTGTGCGTGTGCGTGTGCGTGTGCGTGTGCGTGTGCGTGTGCGTGTGCGTGTGCGTGTGCGTGTGCGTGTGCGTGTGCGTGTGCGTGTGCGTGTGCGTGTGCGTGTGCGTGTGCGTGTGCGTGTGCGTGTGCGTGTGCGTGTGCGTGTGCGTGTGCGTGTGCGTGTGCGTGTGCGTGTGCGTGTGCGTGTGCGTGTGCGTGTGCGTGTGCGTGTGCGTGTGCGTGTGCGTGTGCGTGTGCGTGTGCGTGTGCGTGTGCGTGTGCGTGTGCGTGT
Source organism: Exephanes ischioxanthus (assembly GCA_958510785.1). Taxonomy (NCBI): domain Eukaryota; kingdom Metazoa; phylum Arthropoda; class Insecta; order Hymenoptera; family Ichneumonidae; genus Exephanes; species Exephanes ischioxanthus. Next base: position 17,489,658 of record OY294025.1, on the reverse strand, counting down.
GCGTGTGCGTGTGCGTGTGCGTGTGCGTGTGCGTGTGCGTGTGCGTGTGCGTGTGCGTGTGCGTGTGCGTGTGCGTGTGCGTGTGCGTGTGCGTGTGCGTGTGCGTGTGCGTGTGCGTGTGCGTGTGCGTGTGCGTGTGCGTGTGCGTGTGCGTGTGCGTGTGCGTGTGCGTGTGCGTGGGCGCGTGCGCGTGCGCGTGCGCGTGCGCGTGCGCGTGCGCGTGCGCGTGCGCGTGCGCGTGCGCGTGCGCGTGCGCGTGCGCGTGCGCGTGCGCGTGCGCGTGCGCGTGCGCGTGCGCGTGCGCGTATTTTGAGTGCGCGTATTTTGAGTGTTTCAAATTTTTTTCACAAGAGTTTCTGAATCAAACATCACGCAAAGAGTAAAATGAATTATAATTTCGTAATCAGCGCTGAAGATTAGATTAAAAATTGTCTTAAAACTTTTTTATTGTGTTTTAATTATAGCTTCCTCTATGAGGAAGCCAAAATGGCAAAACGGAATTATCATAGGGGAAATTACGAGCAAAACCGTAAAACATGAGGAAGTAATTGTGCAAATCACTTTGCACGCTTTTTTTGTAACAAAAAATATCTATATCTCATAAAATTGAAACCGTCAAAATTTACCGCGAAATTTATTGTAAGAAATCGCGAACTCAAATTTGCAGATTTCGTCGTCTTGCGGCAATTTTTCATCGCTAATTACAAAACTATAACTCATTTTACTCTTAGCATGATATTTGATCGACATAAAACAAATTTCCAAAAAACGAAAAATATTGAAAATTCCCATGGAACTGAAACGGTTAAATAAATTTTCGCCAAATTTAATACCAAACATTACACCGTGTTAGTCCATTTCCGTATGGAATTTAAGCTCGATACCTCCATGTTTACTCAAAAGAATCAAACTCCCATAAAATCTGACCGCTTCGCTTTTGAACAAATTCAATGGCAAAGATCTGTGATAGAAATATTATATTCGTATGGAGTTTTACGAGGATAGCTCAAAATTTACGCAAGTTAGAGATATCACGGAAGTAAAACAAAAAATCTAAAACGCGTATTGTGTACCAAATTTCAACGGGCTATCTCAAACCCTTTCCGAGATATAACAGTTTTAAACGGTGCAAGTCTCTCTCACACACACACAGACACATACATCCGACGTCAGGTAAAAACGACATTTTTCGACATTTCTGACTATTTTAAGTCCTCTGACACTACAATGTCGTTTTTTTTACGAAAACAGCTTGATCATCCGATCATACATCGAATTTTTAGCAGCACCTTGCGCTTAATCTTATGGCTTGTGCAGTATTTATTTTCTCCGTCTTGTTTCACACCCGACACACATTCGAACGTGATTACGAAGAAAATCGCGATGAAGAAGAAAAAGTAATTGTAATTTGTGCTTTATAAAAGTACTTTAAGTACTGAAATTACTTTGTACTTTAAGTACTTGCGGTACTTAATACTTAGTACTTTTCGGTACTTTGCCCAGCTCTGCAACTTTCTATAAAAAAAGTATAACTCATCGGGATCGACAAGATGTGGACAAACTACAACCTTTTATGAAAATTGATAACTACCTAAAAACATGTTTCGAATCTCGTCTTTTTTCGTAAATAGTTACAAAGGTTGTAGTTTGTACACATCTTGTCGATTCCCATAAGTTATAGTTTTCTGTAGAAAATTGTAGTTTTACTCCAAAAAATGCAATTCATTACTAAGATCTACTATAAATCCAGAACCATAGAATGCTGACGATCTACCTCTACAAATGAATATCAGATTTGGACTATGCTTGTAGGTAGTTGTCAACATCAGTCGAAAGTTGTAGTTTGTCGACATTATTTCGATTCCATTTCCTTAAAAAATTGTAGTTATTACTGCAATTAATTACAATTGACTACGAAAATCTACTATGTACTTATGACACTGGGTGCGAAAATGGACGTTTTATGCACGCTCCGTGCACAAAACTTCAATGTTTCATACCTCGTGAAGTAAAATTTCGCGAGAAATACGTGCGATAAAACTTCTTCTGTCTCGTGTGCTTGCCTTCGGCTCGTGCTGCGAAGTCACACTCGTCAGAAGTTTAATCGCACTTGTATCGTAAACTACTAGTTTCTACTACAAATTACAAGTAATCATGCTTTCCTCGTTTCCATTTTTGACCCAAGTCTATCTATTTGCTAAGATATCGTTGTTAAATAAAAGTAATAACATTATCTCGTAAATCGAGATACGCTCTTCAAATTTGATATCTATAGTGTGGGTATATGGAACTTCATTTACACAGAATTATTTAATTATTTTAGATCTTCCTAAATTGGGATGCTTGAATTAACTCATATTTCAATTAAATATTCATTACCTTATCCCGAAAACTATGTTTCCTGTACAATTATGCATACAACTACTTTACTATGCATTGATTTGAGTTGACAACATTCACGAGTGCCTAACAAAGTTTATAACCATTATATGACCAGTAAATTAAAGAACAGGAAAAGAAAATATACCAATGAATAAATCAACAATGATATTGTTACCATTATTTTCTGTCCTTTCGTCTTGATGTTGGAACACTTGCAGTTGATTCTGCACCTCCTGTAACTGTCCTCGCAGCTGTGCAGCTTCTGACGTTTGGGCTGCCTCCTCCGCCCGTCGTGCGTAAGCCCTTCGTTTCATTTCTGTAATTTGGTATGGAAATTAATTTTTTTTTCTTCAATTTTTATCAATTTAGTATCTAACCTTTTTGTCGTTTATTCCTTTTTTTGTTTTTTTCTGATGCAGGTTCGGTGGGAGGTATCAGATTTTGTTGCCCCGATTGTCGTCGTCGTTTTCGTTTTCGTCGTCGATTCACTATAACGTACACGCAGTGGATTACAGTACAGGGAGTGATTTTTATTGAAGTTACTGTCTTAAACCTACATCTATCCGTTTTCCAATTCATTAATAATTTTTAAGGACGTTTTTCAGACTGTACATTTGATCCGATGAACGTTAAACTCATTTTCAAATATATTTTTTAATTTCATGAAAATGGATTATGAGAATTAATGTGACGAGTCTTTTTCCGTCTAAGGCTACTTCTAAGAATTTTAATGGCAGCAATATCCGAATAGTTTCTGTAAGTATCACGTTCTGCTATACACTTATTATGCTACCTCCCGGAAATGTCGCACTGTGCGCATTTTGTTCAAACTGAATAAAGGTAGATAGCGAGAAAACTTGATTTTACAGCCTCGCATAGTGACGATCTGAATGAAGTATTTGTATCCTATGATCGAACGTATTTCGATGAACTGTTGGCTTTATTCCTACGGGAGATCAGCGCCATAGACATAATGCAATAAACAGCGCAAGTACCTTGTTCAAGCACCGTGCTGGCTGCAATAGACGGTGTCATTTACACTTTCTTATTATTTTACGCTCTTCTATGGTTGAGTCTAGAGACATTTACGTAGCCTTGTTATCGCGGTATTTGGCACGACGGATGTATACGCAAGGCAAAGATAGTTTTTTTAAAGCCGACGCCGAAGGTACATGAACAAGGTAACTACTTCGTATATATAGTAATGGGTATGTGACAACATACCCATTACAACATTACTAGATGTAGACCAACATTGTTTAAGAGATGATAGTGATTACCTATGACGACTTCTGGTCGCGATCGTCCCCCATCCTCCTCACGAACTGGCGCGTTTTGTATTCCATCTATGTTTGGCGTCTGTCGTCCGGACTCGTCGAAAGTTGTCACGTCTTGCGGTGGACGGATATAATCTACACACGATATTTTTTTTCCAATAACTGTTTAATTTTACATCAAAGATCAACATACGTCTCATGACTCGTTTTTAGTATATTTCATGAAAATTACCAATGTTGTCAGTCGGTCGAGATAGGCGTCCGTCAGACTCAACGAAAGATAGATCTAGACCAAGGGGTGGATCAATGTTTTCTACACAACACATTTATTCCAATATCAGTTCAATGTTATTATTATCTATAAAACAGATGTTTCGCAGATGGTATTGAGCAGATTTTCGCGAACATTACCAAAAATATCGTCCAGTGGCGATTGTCGTCCATCGTTCTCAATGAGCGGTGCGTTTGCCGGTTGATCAAGGTCTTCAATGGATCAGAATTTTTTCAAATATCATTTAAATGTTACATTACCTATAAAACAGTTGCATTGCAAATGTGTTTAAGTAAATTTTTGTAAAAATTACCAATAATGTCTATCAGTGGCGATTGTCGTCCATCGTCCTCTATGAATGGCTCGTTCGGCAGTGGATCAAGGTCTTTAACAGATAATGATTTCTCACAGATCAATTTAATGTTATATTGTGTATAAAATAGATGCATTGTAAACAGTTTTAAGTAGATTTATGCGAAAATGACCAATGATTTCCATCAGGGGTGGCTGTTGTCCACCGTCCTCCACGTATGGCATGTTTGGCCGTGGGTCAAGGTCTTCAACAGGCCAGGGTTTTTTAAATATCAGTATAATGTAATGTATAAGTGGTAATGTTATATTGCCTACAAAACAGGTGCATTGCAAATAATTTTAGGTAGATTTAAGCGAAAATTACCAACGATCAGGGGCGACTGTCGTCCATCGTCCGCAACAAAATGCACGTCCGGCAGTGGATCTCTGTCTTCTACATACCAGAATGTTTTAAATCATTTTGATATTATGCAACAGAAAAAACGAATAAATTAAAATAATTTTTTGTAGTTTCAGATAATGACGTTATCCAATGAATTTTTAAGATGGAGCTAAACACGTAAATAGTATTTCGCAATCTTCTCCCCTTCGCCGTAATAAAGTGGACCACGAAAATTACCTATCACATTCGGAACCTCTACTTCCTCAGGAATATCCTCGTCGTTAGAACTATCCGACTCATCACCGTCAGAATCATCATCGCCAGAGTCTACAAATATTTTTGATACAATGATTGCTGTTAAAACTTTAGACTTGAAACGGGAGTTTCAATCGTCTATATTTCAACGAGTGTTGCATATATGCGAAATTTGCAAGTGAAGTTCTATTAATCTGTCGAATTTATCATCATGTAAATCGATGACCTACTCAAATAAAATTCATTGTCATAATTACCATGTTCTGGAGGAGCTACTGGTGCTGCTTCGGCATTATCTAGCAGCCAGTGTGGTCTTTCATCGGCAAAGATATCCTGCTCGTAGTCTGGGTCTTGTTCTGGTAAAAATCGATATAAAGCTATGTCACAAAAATATGAACACGTCGCCTTTCTTACAAAATGGCATTTAAATTACACGTATTACACGTATTTAAATACGCCATGGTCCGATACAATAATGTTTCTGTAATTTAGTTTGTATACTATCGAATTTTACTTGTGTTACGCGAAGTGATGTCACAAAAAATATTTTTTAAATCACGAGGTATTGCAGTTGATGCTAAGGGCGTTTGCAATTATAGACATTAAAATATTACCTAACGGTACGACCACTGGAGGGTCCTGCAACTCATATTCGTGACCTCCCCGTTCAAATGTTCGTCGGATAATGGCATCAACGTTTCCTTTTAGCGATGCTGCTTTTTGCATGAATTCATCGACGGTGATTTCCATTAGGTGGAGTTGTCGCCACGCTAAATAAAACAAACATTAATTTTCTGCATAGCCAAAGCTACAAAACATTCCTGCAGGAAGGTCCAAGAAATTCGGATGCACTGTGATGTGTTGTACCCCGAATTATTTTCATCTATAAAAAATTAAAGGAATATAAAATAAATTAGGAAATACATCGGGAAATACTTACTGGCAAATCCACCGCGTCGCGAAGCCGACTCGCGTAGGAATTTGCCGAGTAAGTATCGTATGACGCCCGGTTAATGCACCCGGCGTTGAGAAATCGTTGAGCGAGAATCGGACGATAGTCGATTCTCGATGTCGAAATAAAGGAAGTAAACCAAAATTGCAGACGTATCAATTTGCACCTCGCGGATCGCGATCGGGAAATTGACAGTCTGAACTCGACTAGAGAACAGAGAGGTTGGTCTCAGAGTTAGGCTCATGTTCAAAAGAAATCAACGATTGTAATAAGAAACTGGCAACGATCAAATTAATTATCTTTCTTTGAATAAACTTGTTATTTAGTTTGTATAAACGAACTTGAGTTTTTGCTCTTAATTTGGCAACGATCCCAAATACCTTAAAAATTATATTTGTTGACCTCGCGTACAACAGATGCAATGTTTGGAGAATTACTTGCAAATGTAATGATCTAGTTACGATCGGGTGTGTATTGGATTGTACAAAGAAAGCATCTGTGACTGGGCAATGCTCCCCAATATTACAACAAATTTTGTCCAACAATTCTGTTATCCCAAATTATGCGAGATATTTGAACGCCGGTTCACGCAATTTTTGGGGAATTACTTGCAGACGGTTGTTGACCCGGTGTCACACATTCGTGAAGAAAGTTTTTTAAGGCTTATCAGCATATCTACTACATGACATTTTTTTTACTACATCCCTGGTGGAAATTTAATCTGACAATTTAACTGAAAAACTCTAACCGGACCGTTTTAGTGATTTTCCGTTATTTTTCTCTGAGTTTCTCTGCAATTTGCCGAATATCTGCCATTTTTCTCAGCACAACGTCCAGCAGTCACAATTTATCTGCGAAATTCAGATTATTTTCCGACAAATTCTGGATTAGTCTAATTTTTCAGATAAAGCCCGAGAAAATACGAGTTATCTTTAAGATTTACTCATTCTGTTACTCGTCTCACGAGTAGACCGACTTTTTCAGAGAAATTCGATTCATTTTCTGAAAAACTTCGATTTTCTCGGATAAGGTGGGTTTAAAGAGTTTCAGACAACTTACGAGTTCTAAGATTTATTCACTGTGTTACTCTTTGTAAATAAGTGAAAATCGGAGTTTTCCAGATAAATGTTCATGAATCTAGAAAATTAATATCAGAGAAAAACAATAAAATTCATAGTTCTTAAGAAAAGTTGGCAGAAAAAATCAGTTACAGAGTAATTTTGAAAATTTTCGTCGACTAATCATGTGAGGAATTTCATCAAAAATTAGGCCTTTCCCTGAAACTTTCTAAGAGAAAGACTTTATATATATACTTAGTATGAGAAATTTAGCGAAAATTTGACTTTGTCAGAAAATAGTTTCTGAATATAGAAGAGAAGCAAGCATAGAATATCAACAAAGTTAAGTTATTCAGAGAAGTTGGTAGTGAAAATCAGAGATTTTCATAACAATCAGGAATATTTCGATTCAGAAAAATCTGTGACTTTCCCTAAAAAGTGTGAAAACTTTGAGAAATTTGGGGGACTTTGCAGAAAAATGTCTGATACATGTTTCGAGACTTTCAGAGAATTTTTCAGACACATTCTGAGAAATATTTTCACCAGGGATATGACTGAAATTTCAAGGCCACCCAAAATAACGTATACCAACATAGCATGGAAATATTTTTGAAAGGTTTCAATAATATTTTTTTTTAATATTGGAAATAGATTATAAATATTTAAAAATATTTGTAAATGTTTTGAAAGCATTTTGAAAATATTTGAGACCAACACACCCGCAGAGTTCCCTAAAATGGAGAGAACATTCGGATCATAAGAGGGTTAATCGAAACGCTTATTAGAAAATCAAGACTTATTTGACAACATAGTGAAGCTCACCTCTAACAAGTTCTTTTTGTTTATACACTGTAGCGTATCTCGGATGCCTGCTAATTTGTTTATTATTTCGGAGACGCTGAATATCTATTTGTACGTCGGATTGTAATCTCAGCAGCTTGCCTGTTTCAGAAAATATAAATAATTCCAATGATACTTTATAATTACCATGGGGTTACAAACTATACTATCATTGTCATAGTATACATTATTTCGCTATATTAGATATTTACAGATGAAATCCCAGGGCCCTGGTCGATTCTCCATTCTGTGGCCTAATCTGCTGTGGTAAGACTCTATAATGTTATTGGTTCTACGACCTAGTCCGTAGACACTAAAACCTGCTGGTCCAACCGTGTGTAGCCAATATCGATTAAAATAGAGACAGAATTGCGAAAATTGTCTCCGAAGATTCGCTGTCAGACCGTTCGTAAGTACTCGGTACTGGGCATCAATTGCGTCAGCAGACAGGTATGCAAGGGCTAGGATTTTTTTAAAAAAACCCTTTGCATCCGCGTTTGTCCGAAGCAGATTCTGGAGATGGAGGGTCTTGGCTTTGTGATAGAGCGCCTGAAAGATAGTTGTTTTTAAAAATTCGGTTTAATGCCGCGTACGAACATATACTATAAAATACTGCCTAAGTCGATATTTCTTCAGACTACTTAATTTTCCGGTTATCACTCAAAATAAATTTAATCTAATTGTGGATTTAATTACAGCCTGTACTACGATTTACTATTGACATTATGAGAAACCATTTGAAATGATATATTGATTGTCTCATATTTACTTGTTATACACTTTGCTTGAAGTATTGTTTCAAATATTATTCATACTTTTACTTGACTAATTGTGCGTACACTTTGGAATCATGTTTAAGAGGCCATTTACTATGCGAGGATGCAAATACAATATAATAAGTTGAAGTCATCAATAAGCATGAAAATGAAAATATCGTAAGTTCATGCTATATAAATGTCGTTAGCACCATGGCGTTAGCTTTAACGAGTTCTCTTCAATTTACAAAACTAAGATTCGGCAAAGATTTCAGAAAATGTACTTTTCATTCGTCTAAAGAGCGTCGCTATAAAATCGATCCAACTCTAAGTAAAGCTGTCTACATATATGTACTGATCCGAAAATAATTGTTTGTGTGCAGTTGCTTAAACACGCTACTTTCAAAGTAATTTCATTTGTCGGGCTGTTTCTTAAGTACATCGATTTTATTCACCTATGCAGGCTGTAAAATAAGCGACGAAATGTTTAAGTTGAAAATTCTATAGTTTGCATAATCCTGTTAAGCGTAATTATATTCTATTAATTAAAAAAAACTTACGCGATCGTAATGCGTATTGCAGCCCGTGCTATATACTCCTGTGAAGACTGCGGAAATGGCATTACGCAAACCTCGCTCGAAATCACTCATCACAAGTGAGATTCTGTTGTTGGGAATCACATTCTCTTTAACCGCCTCCAGAACCGCTATGTAAGCTGCCTGCGTTTTTTTGGTCATAATTACCCAGGCGAATGGGAAGCCCTATAATGCACAAATATTAAATCGAGCAGAAATAAAGAAAAGCAAAACAATTGTTATCATTTTTAATCGGCATTTTTTACGAATTTCTGACGTACCCTATCGCGACAAATTTTATTTAAAAAAACAAATAACTCACGTGGTTAAACTTTATGCCCATTATCGTTAATAATTGATAGACTCCTTCAATTCGGGGTCTTGATCCGAAGGTTGCGTCAATCAATAATTTCGATACCTCGGCCATTTCCGTGCGTACGAAATGCTCGTCATATAATAGCACGTGTTTGGCATCATTCGCGTCCGTTACCAGACGAACCGTAAATCGACCAGTATCGTGCTCTAAATTTCGGCCTTGTGCCGGATCCGCGAGTCGATCCACGAATTCTTCGACATTTCGCGGGCACGGCGGGTATAGCTTCCTCCTGCATCTCTTCATGAAGCTTCGAATACTTTGAAAGGACACTTCTTCCGCAGCTTCTGGATGACTATATATAAAGATAAATTACAGTCATCAGAACATGCTGGATGGTTAAGGTAGCTATGCCGCGTCGGGTTCATTTCGCATACGTTCGAGAAAATTAAGAGAAAATTGCAATTACTTATCGATGGTATAAAAATCTGAATAAATGTATGCATATTAAAGGTACTGACAAAATTAATTTTGCATAATAATAATTCCAAAATGTTATTAACAAATTGATTAAAAAAAAATTAATTGTTTAACGAATTACCCGGTAACGAAACTTTTTTTATATGATTAGTACATTTTTCTGAAAACGTATGCATTTTTTCAGTTTTTCCAAATAGCTTTGATTTTTTTCTTTTATATAGAAAAAATCTGAAAAAACAGAAAAATCAAAACGAATCATTTTCATAAAAGAAAAAAGTTGTTTGTCGGATAATTTGTTAAACAATTAATTTTTTAATTAATTCGTTAATAACATTTTGGAATTATTATTATGCAAAGTTAATCTTCTCAGTACCTTTAGTATGCATGCATTTTTCAGATTTTTATACCATCGAGAAGTACTTGCAATTTTCTCTTATTTTTCTCGAACGTATGCGAAATGAGCCCGATGCGACATAGCTACCTGAACGGAATTAAACTGAATTTAATATTCCTTTTTTTCCCGACTACGCTAAAAAGGCCCTATATCGTGCCTGCAACGGGGGTGACAAGTGGCCGATTTTTGACGCGCGAGCGGAAAAGTAATTTAGCGAGAGGAAAAGTGATTTAGCGGGAGGAAAAGTGATTTAGTGGGAGGAAAAGTGAACGTTTCCTTCCGCTAAATCACTTTTCCTCCGGCTAAATTGCTTTTCCTCCCGCTCGTCTATTCTCGGCCAATTTCCATCTCCGTTGCAGGCTTAGAAATATGGCCACTTTTTAGCACAGTCGAGAAAAAAATAGTGTATGCCACTCGGGAGGAAGTGCCTTTTCACCTCGCGTGAATTTCTGCCCTCGCTTCGCTCGATCAAACTTCACACTCGGCGAAAAGACGCATTTTCCTTTCTTGTAGCATAACATACAATTTCTAAAGCGAAAAGATTCTAAATTCGTTCCAATCTGAGGAACGTTTACGTATTAAGTTTAAATCGATATCTCAACTAGAAAAATGAATATATTTGAAGAATAAAACTTACACGGTCGCTAACGAGTCATATAGTGTCTTCAATTTATACCAATGGATTACAAGACTGTCTGCTAAGGCTTGTTTAAACCGAGCAATAAATTCTGCCTTTTCGTCAGGCAGGCAATATTGCGAATGCGGATACAGCTGTTCGATCTCTCCATTGACCAATTTGGCCGTGCCGTGGCAAATTGTTTTTTTTTGACATCGCAAATAACTGGAAAATGAAAAATCAAATGCAATTGAAACGCAGTTCAATTAGTTTAGTTCAATTAGTTTAGTTGTTTGCGTTAATATTTTTCGTAACATCAACAACATGGATCCATTCTCAACAATATCATACGAAATACCCAAAAATTGCGAATATCGTGATTTCAAGTTCAAAGCCAACAGGAGTCCCATCAATGCCTTAAAAACAGCGTACTGAATGAGGAACTCAAAGAGAAAGAGAAAGAGAGAGACATACGGATGACAGTTGCGCTCGCTTTATTTACAGAGACCGAACGTTTACAGAGTTTCCTCGGTTTCGCATTGTCTTTTAAAGATCGTGCTTGTCCCTCTCTATCCTGCGCGCGTGTGCCCGGTGCACGATGTAAACAAACCGACGGGTCACGGCGCCGATTGGCCGCCTAGCCGTTCTCACTTTGTTTTTATCGCGAGCCGTTGGATCGTATCGCCAGAGCCTTTCGGCTACGTATAAATTTTCTTTCACAATGTTGAGAATTTTAAAAACCTTCATGAACAACAATGAACAACAAAGTAAATTTATGTACGGCATTGGCATAGTAATAATAGTAGCAAATAAGAACAATTTTTTTTCTATTTCATTGGAAAATCCAGTTATTTTCTTTTATATATAAATCAACATATATCACTGTTCAAATTATGTCGGTCGCTAACAAACTAACTGCAGAAAAAAACTACCCCATGATAATACAGGATAAAAACATTGAATTATAAACTATAAGAGGGGGTGCGCGTATTTTTCCTTATTGTGAAAACATCGTTTACAGTTAACGCTATTTTTCACCGTTCACTTGTCGCGAACGTGATGGGGTTTTTTAGACGTATTTTCACAACCGTACGACAACTTGTAAATGCTAATACGGAAATGTACTGAATGCTGTCAATATTTTAACTACTGAATACTCTGGGGCCTTTATTTTGTCTGCATAAAATTTAAAAAAGGCCCCAGAGTTTTCAGTAGTTAAAATATCGACAGGATTCAGTACATTTATATGTATTACTATACATTTATATGTATTATCAGAAAATAAAAATAAAAGGGTTATCTTACGTAATTCTGCCATCACGTGATATTCCACTTTTTTGAAATATATGACCATCCTTAATCCTGTCCACCAGTGACAACCGCCTTTGCGGTCTTCGAGGCATATCAAGAGTTCAAGTACATTAAATAAAACTCGAATGAAACGGAATATAAGGCAAAAAACACAAAACAAATTACACAATAAAATCCACACTAAAACACACGGATATAAAATAGAGGAACGATGATATGAAACAAATTAAATAAGTACAAAATAAGATATTGAAATACACAAACTAAAGATTACAGAATAAATTAAGAAACACAGCAATATTAAGCACAATAGAAACAATAGACGGAAGCAAGGATTGCCGCAGCGCGTGACACTTGTTACAACCGTACTGAAAGGATCTATGCCTCGTGTTGCGAAACGCAGTGGAGGGGATGCGCGAGGGCCCTCTTTTTGAGCGGCGTGAGCGATACCCGGACGCTCTGCGTACACTGTTTCAAAAAGTGTAAATCAAATGTATCAGAATGATAGTTTTTATGCAAAAACTGTGGGATTAAATGTAATATACAATTGTGAAAAATAAATGTCCATTTTTGTACTTTTCTAGTAAAATGAATGTAAATGATTAAAAGTGAAGTATTTCTACAGTCTTTAATATACTGTACAATTAATTTTTCATCACAATTGTACATAACAGTTAATATATCAGTTTGTGCATCGGACTTCCAGTACCAGTACATAAAATTTCATATGATTTTTTTACAGAAAAAAAATGTACAGAGTTCAATTTCTCAAAATAAAAAAAATTAAGAATTTACAAAAAACCTCAAAAATCATATTTAATCAGAAAAATGCACTTCATTTCATATGAAAAAATCTATGAATTCTTTGAACAAATTTTTCATTAAATGCGAAAATTTGTTCAATTTTTTTTTTTTACTGTTTTGTTAATAATTTGTTATTATTATTGTACAAAATCAACATTTTTGGCACCTTCACTATAGTCCATTTTTTCAGCTCGAAAATCCCACTGAATCTCACATAGAAAACCTAGAGCAAACGCTATAAATATTTTCTATATCGATCATAGAATCATTAAAACTTTAAAAATGTAGGGTCGAAGGAATGCATCAAAATATGCAACGAAATAAGCACATCTCACATAGCAATTGGAAGACAAAAAAAGTGGCAGATGTACTCTGAATTCATTTCTATAGAACTCAAAATGTCCTCTGAAAGATATCGAATGCGTCGATTTCGGACCACTGGTAGTGCTCTCAAACATCTGAACTTAAATAAGTGTTTTTGTGGACTATCTGTATACGTATTGTCCCATACAATATTAATCGAGAATATTAATACAATATTGACCCAGAATATTATTGTACATTGCAATACGTCTATATAGAGTTCCCGAAAAGATTAACTTAAGTTCACATGTTTGAGATGACTACCAGTAGTTCGAAATCGACGCATTCGATATCTTTCAGAGGACATTCAGAGTTCATATCGAAATAAATTCAGAGCACATTTAAGAAGTCCGCCGTTTTTTACGATCCATTTACGAATTGCATATGTCGTCCAATTGTTATGTGGGATGTTTCCTATCGCAGCCTCCCTTAAAAGTCAACCAATTCATTGCTAGACCGAATAGAAAATATGTAGCAAACAATTTGAAAATTTACAATCGCATTGATGCAACTACTGAATCTTATTAGATGAATGGTCGGATGAAGTAGAAAGTCTAGAGCGAATGGTGTATTTTCCATTACGATCATACAATTATTGAAAATTAACAAATTTATGGCCCGAAGGAATAGAAAACCTGTAGCAAAATGTGCAAATGTTTCTCCTCACAGCCATGCGTCTCCTAAAAGTCAATCAATTCATTTCTAGACCGAATAGAGAATCTATATCCAGCGATGTGAAAATTTACTATCGCATTGACAAAACTGAATCCTGTTATAAGATGTATGATCCAACGCAGTAGAAAACCTAAAGCGAATGGTGTATTTTCCATTACGATCATACAATTATTGAAAATCAACAAATTTATGGCCCGAAGGAATAGAAAACCTGTAGCAAAATGTGCAAATGTTTCCCCTCACAGCCATGCGTCTCCTAAAAGTCAATCAATTCATTTCTAGACCGAATAGAGAATCTATATCCAGCGATGTGAAAATTTACTATCGCATTGACAAAACTGAATCCTGTTATAAGATGTATGATCCAACGCAGTAGAAAACCTAGAGCGAATGGTGTATTTTCCATTACGATCATACAATTATTGAAAATCAAAAAATGTATGGCCCGAAGGAATAGAAAACCTGTAGCAAAATGTGCAAATGTTTCCTCTCATAGTCATGCGTCTCCTAAAAGTCAATCAATTCATTTCTAGACCGAATAGAGAATCTATATCCAGCAATGTGAAAATTCACTATCGCATTGATACAACTACTCAATCTTATTATCAGATGTATGGCCTTATGAAGTAGAAAACTTAGAGCAAATGCTGTAAATGTTTTTCATTCTGATCATACAATTATTGAACGTCTACAGTTCATGGTCCGAAGGAATAGAAAACCTACAGCAAAATATGCAAATGTTTCATCATTTAGCCATGGTCTTCTAAAACTCAACCAATTCATTGCTAGAATAGAATAAAAATAATAAAATCTATAGCGAAACCTGTAAATGTTATCCATGTCAATTATGTAATTATTGAAAGTTTACAAATTCAAAGCCCAAAAGAATAAGACGTCTGCAGTGAAAAAACAAAAATGTCTCCCTTAAAAAAATGATTTAAAGTTTAGAATTGAAATTTTCGTATCGCTTTCTCACAATGTTCCTTTATTCGCAAATCTTTTTCTATGACAACGTCTTTTCTGTATTTTTAGCTTCCTATTAGAGGAAGCTTCGTGAATAAAGGAACTTTTATGAGGAATTCATATGAAAGTTCCAATTTTCAGCGTTTATGAGGAAGCGATACGAAATTTTCCATTTTCAACGTTTTGTAACGTCAACGTCGTGTTTGACTTTTATGCAAAACGGCTGGCCAGGCGCGCGAACAAATACACCAACGGCGCTTTGTCGGGTCTGTGCTCGGTACGAAAAAATACATGAAATTATGCGCGCCTGAATTTTTGCTTGGCCCTCGATTTTTAATCAAGAAATCCAGCGATACCCCTTCATGTAACTTTTTCAATTCCATCATATACTTTATCTTATGTCCTTCTTGTCATAGAACATGATAAGCACGTGAGTTTCTTTGATCATCGCTCAGGAACTATATTTAATCTATTTTTCACACGGATCATAAATCTTCCACTTGTTTAGCTTCTTCCGAGGCTTCTCGATCGATTCTTACCAAACTCAATAGCGAAAATTGTTTGATGTTAGTCTACTTCCGTAGAAAGTTTCAGCCAGACAACTCAAAATTTGCGTAAATTGAAACGCACAAAGGCACCCAACAGCTCTACATGCGTGCCAAATTTCAACCCAATTGATAAAGCCGTTCTTGAGTTATAAACAGTTGAATTTTATAGGCACACACACACATATATTTTTTCTAAACGAGATTTTTCGACGGATTGGAACGTTCTGAACGCGTATTCATTAAAATCTCGAAAAAAAATTGTTAACGTCAAAAAAAAAAACTATTGCTCGAAATTACCGCCGACGCCGGTTGGCGCGACCGAGACGACGGCGCCGATATCGCCGACGTGGCCACGAGCACGCGCAGCGCATGCGCGTAGAGAGGGTGCCGCGTGATTCGGAGCGGATGGATGAATGAGTCAGTTGGGACCGTGCTGAATCGCGAGTAGGCCGTGTGCGTGAGAGAGAGACATAGAGGGACCCTGCCGCGTGTGGTCGAGGGAAATTAGCCGAGCTGTGTGCGAGGCGTGGGTGTAAGCGCGAGAGTGAAAACGCGTGGCCTCCGAGCCGAGGAGCGCTAAGAGTGTCGTCCGTATTAGTATTACTGTTAATAATAATAATTGTTACATGCACCGTTGTGCTTATATTTATATATATATCTGTTTAATCAACTTTTTCATTCTCCTATTCGACCCACCAAGTGTTTTTCCCCCCACCTGTCCGCCATCTTGGGGAGACCAGCAGAGCGGGATAACGGAGTAAATAACCCCTTTAACAATATATTTCACCAAAACAAACGCAGATAGACCACCGCTACAACGGAGCAGTTGGCAGAATATTTGCAATATGTGCGAAACATGTCGCAAATATTGCGCCATATTGGATCCATTTCCTGGGAAGCATCCGCTACGAGGAAGCAAAATATTACCGAAAAGAGGCAAGACAGAAATTATGCGTTATGGCTTGAACCTTCCTATATAGTAAGACAAGATCGTCTCAAGCTCGACCCTGTTAATGTGTTGGTAAAGAAAATAGAATCTTCTCGATGAAATGTTTCAAACTTCCATTGCTATGATATGCATTTTTTTTAAATGTTTGGAGCACCTGAACCTCGGTTAGGTAAACAGATTTGCGTAAATATGTCCACATATCGCTGATATGAAGATAACGGTCATAATATTAAAATATACGAATTTCACTTACCTGCCAGAATGACGAATTTGACTTTTCGAAAAAAATAGTCGTTCCATCTGATTTCGGTATTTTTTTCGTGCTTGATCAACTAATCCTGTAAAGTTGCTGGGTCTAGATCGTCTCGTTCTAGAGATGTCCCTGCATTTTCTTTTTTTAATTTAATTTTTTCAAAACTTGTATATCCCAGTTTTATAGATGCTTCAGCACTTTGAATATCACAGGGCATACAAACACTGTCATGGAAATTAAATATGACCGATAAAGATAGGTGCCGCCCTTGCACCCTTAAAAGTTGAGCAGCAGTTCGTCCGAACATTATTCGGTAATTTTTCCTAAATCAGTCTCTAACAAACGGAAAAACTCTATCAGTCAAACAGTTGTTCTCTGCTAGTTCTATATTACATTGTATCACAGTGTAAAAGAGCCACAGTTGGGGAGTAAAAAAGACGAAATTATAAACAGAAAATGGACAGTCGAACGCGAATGTGATGAGCGATAAGAATTGGAAAATAAAAGAAGATTCAATACGTCAAGTGGAAAACTGCACATAGTATTTTGGGACTCGTTGAATACGACTCGGGCAACTCCGGGGACGCAAATGTAACGGTTCATAAGTATTTAACATTTTTCCTACAGACAACTTGTTCGCTTCTTTTTCAAACGAGCTAAAACATCGTATTTATAATTGTTGAATACGATGATCTCGATGCATACATTATATACTGTGACAGAATGGAGATGCGGGTATAAATGATGTTCGAGGTGATATATATATTCGTAGCTGTTTTATTAGTCGCAGCGGATAATTGTCGAGAGTTACGGAGAGTGCACCGGTTGGCAGCTCGAGCTGGACTAATGTGTAGCGGGCGTGAAGCCGAGGGCCTGACGCGCGCCTCACAAAGGGACAAAGTCGCGACAGAGTGTCGCGACGCTCGCGATAAGGCCCGTCTCACGGCTCTAAGCCGTGCGGCCGGATGCAGATAACCTGCAGGGCTTCTCTGAATTAAGATGCGGTGATTTCGAAGAGGCTGGGGCCGTTACAATACATTTCAACACATCTTGACGGAATTGAATTTAAACACGTTTGAAACGTTAGGTCTCGTTAGCCTAACTGACGTTAGCCTTCATGCACGGCATGAAGAGGTGCGACGATAGGACAACTTCCGTAGTATAAACAATTGATTAAATGAAAATAAGCTACTTATAATAATTCTTTGTCGCGGCATTGTAAGAAGCATATCCAGAATGCTTAGAAGCCTGAACAATAAAATAATAAATGCGCATGGAAAATAGTTTTTCGACAATAGAATGACTTATATTATACATAGTACACTTTTGATTCATTTATTTCCAACGATGTTAGGTTTGATGGTTCATACACCACTTACCTGTTGAAATTGCCGTTTTCACTCGTAAACACTTTTGTACAAATAAAATTAGTTATTCATTTATCTGTATTGTTCCCCGCTTTTGAAAGCTACTGCCTTATAGCTGTTCGACTCGGTTGATGGGTAACTATTAGTCCTCACTTTTTTTTTTGCTTGTCTATTTCTATATTTTGTCCTTACGCACTGAGCCATTCCCCCCATTGTTTCTGGCTACACCCGACTTCCCCTCTGAATCACATTCGCCTTAGTCTTACTAGTAACCTCTGTCGATACAGTCAATCTTAGATTTGCTACACGGCACCGGAGCTACGTCGAGTTACACCGAAAATATAAACACGGACTACAGCTGTACACTTGTAGCACACACGTACAAAGATGCGTATGCCTTAAATATATGTCTGGAGCTATGTCTCGCCCATATTTTTATTTCTCGACGAAGTGACGCCGCCGGGAATCGAAATCGCCGATGCTCTGGTCTAGAGGCGATCATGCTAAACACTAGATCAACGCACCTGTTTAAATTAATATAGTTAAAATGCTGCCACCCTGTTGATAGCTAATTTGGGATAAAGTTAATAGTCTTTATAGTAACCTTCATCTTCCCTTACTTAGCTTAACCGGTTTTTTATGCACTTGTAGCGAGTTTTCGCGCTACAGTCAGCATGCAAATGGCTTTAAGGGCTTACACCACAGTAAATGAGTAAAAACGTATGCATATTTCGTGATTTTTTTACTCGGTATATATACGCTTTACCGATTTAATTTTTTTAGACTGGAAGGAGGATATATTAAAGAACATTTAAGCATTTTTTTCTGCAATTTTATTATTATTATGTTTTTATCGTTTGGGTTAAACATTTTTTTTCGAAAGTTCGTTTGCGGTGACGCTGATTTTGACTTGTCATTTTATCTGAAACAATTTTTTTAAATTATTTCTCATCAAATGATATATATCATGGCCCTTGACGAGGGGAATAAAAAAATAACGATTTTTTTTGTTTTGCTTCCTCATAGAGGAAGCTTTGTTTTGGTAAAAAAAAAAAAAATGGAGATTTTAATGAAAACATGTTCAGAATGTTCCAAAACGTCGAAAAATCACATTTAGAAAAAATGTCCGGATGTGTGTGTGTGTGTGTGTGTGTGTGTGTGTGTGTGTGTGTGTGTGTGTGTGTGTGTGTGAAATGGACGTGCAAAATTCAAACCGCTGTAACTCGAGAACGCCTTGACCGATCAAGCTGAAATTTGGCACACATCATGTATGATCAGTAGTTAATGTTCGGTCAAAGTTTCATCCAAAAATGTTCAGTTGTTTTTTTTGTACGCCATTTTTAATTTCTTCAAAAATGTCTGTTCGCGCTCTAGCGCTCGCAATTTTTTAGCTATCGAACTAAAAACGCGTACATAGATGGAATATGATCACCCGACGATCTGATTAAAATTTCAAGACAATCGGTCAAATCGTCTAAATTTTATGTCATTTTGAATTTTTCGAATTTAATGTTTTTTTTTTTTTTTAAGATGCATTTTTCCGTATTAAATATTCATCTACGAATGAAATAAGTGTCAGATTCGTGATCAGCGTGAAAAAATACATGGAATAACAGTCCCGGAGCGACAACTAACGAAAAAGTTTCCCAGGCATTTTTATAGCGAAAATTGCAAAAATGAGTGATTTTAGGTATTTGTAAACAACGATTTCTTTGCTTTCCGATGGCATCGCTGAAAAACCCAGGTGCCTATCGTGACCTACAGCAAGACATACACAAGACGATGGATATGATGGGATTAAAAAGCTAGATAAAGAGGTATCACTAGGAATTCTGGAATAAAAATCGAAAGGGCAATAAAAAAATTCTGGAGCGCATACTTCCATGTATTTTTTCGCGCCAAACGCAGATTCGACAAAGTGAAACGTAACGATGGAATATTTTTTTACGCGCTGAACCTGAATCGGTCAACCGTTTTGCAAAAACTCTAAGACGTTGTGACGTTGAAAAAAGTTGAAAATTGAAATTTTCATATCGCTTCCTCATAAAGTTGAAAATTGAAATTTTCATACCGCTTCCTCATAAAGTTGAAAATTGAAATTTTCATATCGGTTCCTCATAAAAGCTGAACATTGAAATTTTCATATCGCTTTTTCATCAAAGTTAGAAGTTGAAATTTTCATATCAGTTTCTCATAAGGTTCCTTTATTCCCGAAGCTTCCTCTATGAGGAAGCCAAAAATACAGACAATGCTTTCTCATAGAAGAAGCTTCGCGAATAAAGGAACCTTATGAGAAACTGATATGAAAATTTCAACTTCTAACTTTGATGAAAAAGCGATATGAAAATTTCAATTTTCAGCTTTTATGAGGAAGCGATATGAAAATTTCAATTTTCAACTTTTTTTATTTATTTTTCTAATCATTTATTAATAACTTTTTGGAATTATTATGCGAAATGCAAGATCTTAACATCAGTAATACAGGCTGATTTTTTCAGATTTTTGACATATCGCGAAGTACTGAAATTTTGATCGAATTAAATATTTCGTTGGGAATGTATGTGTGATGCATCCTTAAATGTAGAGGTGATGCTGGCAAAACCGCCAGACCAAGGGGGCACCGAGCCTAGTAGTAGTAGTCTTATCCTTTTTGAACACGAAATTTTATAGTTCTTCAAAGTTCTTTAAATAAGAGAAATGCGAAAAATCATCCACGATTTCTTATTAGATAAAAAAATCGCTTCTGGCGCGCTGTTTCTACGAAATATTGATTCAGGAATGAAAGAACTACTGATTCGTGATAAGCGAAAAAGATGGTATCGGATATCGACTTAAAATGACGAGAATTTGTTTGTCTCGCTCATTATTTAGGAAGTAGCGATTTTGGGCATTTTTAAATAGTGATGTCTTCGGATTTCCAATGGAATCTTACAAAAACCTGGGTGCCTGTCATATTCGAAGGGAAAAATAACCAACGTTGAGTTTTTGCCCTGTGGCAGATCTTTTTTTTCCAACGGCTACAGGATAAGGTAAAATCCAAAACTTCAAAAACGTAATACAGAAAGCATACAGAGCCAAAAGAATACGAAGTCTGCAGTGAGAAATAAAAGTGTCTCCACTATTTGTTTTCGAATATTCTAAACATGTTTTCATTGAAATCTCGAGCATTTTTTTTTTGTAAAGAAAAGTCATATTCAAAATTCAGGTTCTTTAAAGTTTTACTTGAAATTCACTCAAACTATGTTGTGTATATGTATATATATATAAAGTAAATATATAAATAAAAAGTCTGGCAGCATATATTCAGAGTACATAGCTTTCAAAGCGGTGTCGCCAGATAATGAAACTTTACAAGTTCTGACGTGCGTTGTTGAATTTAATTTCGGTATGTTATCGTGATTGCAAAAATGCTAGCTGCATACAAATTCTAAAGAATTGATGAGATCAATAGTCATAACAAAGAAGTCGCTATCGCGGAGAAATATTACGATCTTCCCATGTATTTTGCCTATTCCGTCTGATCGGCAGCCGTTGAGACTTAGTCGAGGGCTAGCGTACGACTCCCCTGTACCGGGAAGATTGCTCGGGTTCGATACTCCTGATAGGAACGTTGGTCAATTTTTGGGCCACAATTTTCATTAAATCGATAATTCATGGAAAGATATGGAAATTATTTAGGGCGAGATACACAATAACAATATTTGTCGACATTCTACTGTCGCACGTTTTTGGGTTTATACGCCAGTGCATACCCGAGTAAGCGGCACTCGTATTTCGGCTTTGTGTAGCAACCGCAGACTCCATCTATGAGATTCATTTAGAAGCAGCAAAAATTTCGAACGTGTTTTTAAGGTCTCGTAAGCGTTCGCTATTTTGACCGTTCGCCTTTCTGGGTGTTCGCTATTTGACAGTTCAACTTTTAGGTCTTTCGCTATTTTCACTCTTGGACTTTCCGGTCATTCGCTTACGTGAATTCGAAATTGTAAGTCTTTGCAATATTTAAAACTCTACAATTCGAAGGCTTGGATTGTGAAGTGTTCGAATTTTAACGTTTTGATATTTCGCCCCTCGCTAATTTGACCATTCTCGTATTTATCTTCGATATAAATTTATTTCGATATATTCGTGTTCCCATTTTTTTAAAACTATTTTACTCACTCTCATAATACTAGCTTTTCTGCAAATGAGCGTTAGTTAATTGGAAAATCGATATTTTGACCACTCTAAAGTTGGGTTATTCGAAATTTTGACCCTCACCCGTCCGGATGCACGATAGCCTTAAGGGCTTCTTTGAAGAGCGCATCGAACGGAAACTCCGTATCGATACGCTCGAATAAATATTCGAAGTTAAAATAATGAAATTGTTAGGCTGCGGCCGTTACACTCCCCCTCTGGGAGGAAACGATGCCCCCGCATAGGATATTATAATTTTTACATTTGACATGATCTGTTAAGTGTAACTCGATATAACTGAAAAAGGAAGTTATTTTGGTTTTTGTTGATTTTCTAAAATATTTTCATTTTTGTGTAAGTTGTGTAATGTTATTTGTTCATGATTGTTGATTGTTGATTATTGAAGAAGTAAAGCTCCTGGTTGTTGATTGTTGAAGACGTAAAGCTCCTGGTTGTTGTTTGGATTGATTTGGAGGATTTTCTTTTGGTTCTGAAGTTGATTTGCGGTACACTCCTGTGGTTTTTTAAATAGTTGGTGGTTGTTGATATCTGTAACTGAGTAAACTTTTAGTTGTTCGTGTTAGTGGGAATGGTTTAGTTAAATTGGATGGGTTTAAATTTGGTGTTAAAAATGGTTAAGAAAAATTAAAATGTCCTGTTTTGTGCGTTGAGAAGGTTTGATTATCGTTCATGTATTTATTTCCTGATTTTTGTATTTTCCTTGGTGGTCTATTGTTTGCCTGTATTCGTCTTGTCCTTTGTCTTCACGATCTTTTTGTTTTATTAAATTTCCCAATTTGGATACTCTATTACCTGTAACATTCTAAATGTCTGATTAGTGGTGGTTAGTGGGTTGGGCGTGTTATTTGGAGTGGTTCTGTAGGCAGAAGATGGGAGTTGTATTAGGAATGGTTAAAATAATAAACACGAATATTGATATTATATAGTAAGATAGCGTATATTGGTTAAAAAAAAACAAAGCAAGATATATAGAAGGAAATGAGGCACAAAATAATAGAAAAATAAAATAAAATAGAACAAAGTAAAAATAAACGCAAAATGTGTGAGTTTTAGAATGACTAAAAGCCACAGTCCAATAAAAGAAAGCGAAAATTCGGCTATAACAATAAATTTAATCAAGGTACATAAACAAGAAAAAAAAGAAACGAATTTCTTCGAATAAATTAGCCGAAAAGAACAACAGAAATATAACAATATTATGTTCCGAACTCACGTCACCTCATACAAATTAATCACACATTTCTTCACATCACATCATACAAATTAATCTTATACTTTTTATCACACGCTCACTCCTCAAAATATATCGGATCGTATTCAGATCTTGTCGCTCAGACAAATAGACAAAACTATACAAAAATTTACTCAGCTGAGTTTTTTGTCAGGCTTCCTTGGTGGCTCTTTCTTTTAAACTCCAGGGACAGGGACTCCGATGAAGAATACGTTTTTGTAGGTGGTGATCGATTGGCCAGGCGATCCGGACATCAAACACGGAAAATCCGCTACGTCCGGTCAACGTATAATTTGCAGGATCCACTCGACTTGGTGATCCGTCCGTCGTCCTCGAAGTCCCCGGAGAGAAAGAGATCGAGGCATGGGGATTCGTCGCCTCGGTGCCTTCGCTCAATTTCGGAGATTGCGGACGAGGCTTTGGGATAATTACGCACGCGCGATACATTTTCCAATCGATCGGTGGCTCCCTCGGTCGATACCCTGGCGCATAGCGCGGGATTTAAATTATAGAGCTCACAATATCCCCCTTTTTCTGTGCCGCACAATACTATTGTTCGGAGCAGAAAACGTTGTCGTTTTAAACTTAATTGTCATCTATACATTTTCGTTGATTTCGTCACTTTTACCCACTCATACTTTATACATTTCTACGTAGAAAATCGTCGAAGTTTTATATTACGCTTATTCGCCTTATTATCCTATATCACATTCCTTTTTGCATGTTTACATACTAGAACTACTGATTATAAGGTGCGCTTATCCTATCTTCACTTATTCTTTCAATCGTCGAATTTTTTACATATATACATATTGTGATGATATCTTTTCGCTCAATCTCCCAAAATTGGGTCGATCCGGGGAATATGGGGTGAACGAAAGGGGGAAATAATGTTCCGAATTTTTGTGTAGAAAACTAGAATATTTTGCTCTTTAATATTTCGACGTATCAAAAATAACAGGTAACAAAAAAAAACGAGATCGGAGAAAACTTCCACTTCAACGCCGGTACTGGTTCGTTGAAGGGATCGTGATATTACAAAACTAATACTTTAATAATAATCGGGGCAAGAATAAAGAAAAGGCTTAGTGGCGGAAATCGAAGGTAACAAACAAAGAAAAAGGGAGAAGGGAAGAATCAAATAATAATCGTTCGCTCGGAACACCAATACGAAGAAAGGGGGAGGAAAGTGATACTACTAATACTCAAACGAAATTAAACTTAGAAGTACTTATAAAAAACAAACGTTGTCTATCATAATTATCGGGACGGTATGGGTCTGGGTCGGTCGCACGGAGAAGGGGGGGGGGGCTGTCCGGTGAAAAACTCTACACAAAAACTTCGATTGGGCTAAAATCGAAACTCAGAAAAAAATAAGAAAAGTCAGAAAAATAGTGAAACTCGAAAAATGACGAAACTCGAAAAATAATGAAAAATAATGAGACTGTGTCGACGAAGAGGAAGGAGAGAAGGGAAACAACACACAAATTGGAAGACCCATCCGGTCAAACAGGGGCATCCCGCCGCCAAGATACCCACAGGCAAGCGCGGCCGTCGACAGAAAGGAACCTGCAAGCCGAGAGGAAGCGCTGTCGGGCCCCGATACCAACGCATGGACAATCGCCATGACTGAAGAGATGAAATAGCTGTATGAAAATCGAACGTGGGAACTGGAGAAGGTGCCGCTGGGAAAAAAATTAATTGGCTGTAAATGGGTTTATAAATTAAAGAAGCATGCAGACGGACAACCGGACCGTTTCAAGGCCAGATTGGTGGCACAAGGCTTCTCGCAAAAGTACGGGTCGGATTATAACGAGGTTTTTGCGCCCGTCGTCAGACACAGTACACTCCGGGTACTTCTTTCTATTGCCGGCGTTCAAAACTACAAAGTGAAACATCTCGATGCCAAGACTGCTTTCTTGAATGGAGGTATAACGGAAGAAATGTATATGAAACAGCCACCAGGATTCGAGGTACCTGGTAAGGAACACTATGGATGCCGACTGAAACGAAGTATCTACGGACTTAAACAATCGGCCAAGGCTTGGAACGACCGATTAAACGACGCCCTGAAACAGCACGGTTTCCATATCAGCGATGCTGACCCCTGCCTGTACATGAAAACCGAAGACGGCGTAACAATGTACCTTGCAGTGTACGTAGACGACATCGTAGTTGCCTGCAGATCGTCGAAAATAATAGATAAACTAAAGGACGCTCTGAACACACAATTCAGCATCGTAGACCTAGGAGATCTGCAGTGTTACCTTGGAATACAAGCACGAAGAGATAAAAACGGACACTTCTACATCAGTCAACCGGACTACATCAGGAAGGTACTCGGATACGCACATTTATTGGAGGCGAAAGGGTCAGCTATTCCCATGGACCCCGGCTATTTGAAACTTCGAGCAGGGTCGCCGGCGATCGATAACGAACCCTTTCGAAAAATGATAGGAGCACTGCTATACGTAGCAGTCACCACGAGGCCCGACATAGCGGCACCAGTAGCGATTTTGAGTCAACACATCACGGCACCAAAAAGAGTTGACTGGATCGAAGTAAAGCGCGTTGCACGATACTTGAGTCAAACGATAGGACATGAGTTACGGTTAAGCGGCAACGATAGGCGTGACTCCACACTAGAGGGCTACGCAGACGCCAACTGGGCCGAAGATCGAGAAGATCGAAAATCTAATAGTGGCTATGTGTTCAAGCTGAACGGCGGTGCGGTCAGTTGGGCTTGTCGTAAGCAAGGATGTGTAGCACTGTCTTCTACCGAAGCAGAGATCATCGCACTGGCTGAAGCATGCCAGGAGGCTGCATGGATACGGAAACTATTAAGTAGCCTTGGAAAACCTCACAGGGGACCAACCCCCATTTATGAGGACAATCAGAGCTGCATCAACCGCTTGAGGTCGGGCGGATTCACGAATAGGACAAAACACATTGACACTAAGCACTTCTACACCAGAGAACTCGAAGCGGTGGGAGAAATAAAAGTGGAGTATTGCCCCACCGAATCCAACGAGGCAGACATGCTTACCAAAGCAATCGGAAACATCAAGCTCAAGAGACACTGCGAGAACATGGGCCTAAAAAACTGGAAATGTTGAAATCCATATTCAACAATGCTCCTATCCACGACGACACGGCCGGGACGGTCGAACGCTCGCTGAGCGCTGTACACACACACACACACACACACACACACACACACACACACACACACACACACACACACACACACACACACACACACACACACACACACACACACACACACACACACACACACACACACACACACACACACACACACACACACACACACACACACACACACACACACACACACACACACACACACACACACACACACACACACACACACACGCACACACACACACACACACATCCAGTTTGTATACACGGACACACGACAAGGCAACCGAATATGTATCGCCAGCGAAGCCGGAGACAGTCAGTCCCTCCCGGTCTAATAAAGCGTAATCATCTACGTTCCGTTGTCCTGCTTAATAATATTATCGTCTCGATATCCCTCATTCCGCTTTGCGTCTCGCAGTAAATTCCAACACACACGAGTTCAATTTATCCAATATATTCCTCTATCGATCCTGGTCGTTATAAATCCTTGTACTATCCAAATCGTGTCCTTGGATGTCGCTTACGGTCTTTATAAATCCTTGTACAATCCAAATCGTGTCCTTGGATGTCGCTTATGGTCGGTATCTCTCCGGGAAGGAGTCAGTTCAAGATCGGGAATAGCCTGTTCGTCGTACAATGGTTCTTAATATCGATTAATAGTAACGCTCGTATCACACACTCTGCTCTTTTTCACGCCTCGGCTCGAAGTGAAGACAGCCTCGCTGCTTCCGGCTTCTTCTCCGACCTTAGAGTCGGTCTTGCATGTGAGCGTACTGTTGGCGAATTCCGATTGGTGGATTTCGGGACTGGCTGTCGGTGGGCGTCGGGATTGGCCGCGCGGCCGTGCGAATATCTCGTCGCGACGTTCGGCGCGCGCATCCTCGGGATCGATTGGCTCATCAATCGTCGAGCAATTCTCGGTGCCGGGAGGTGGCGATCCCCGCGGCGCGTAGGCGAAACGTCAGGCTTGACAGTTCGGGTGCCGAATTTAGTGTTTGCCCGTGCGACACACCTCGTCGGTTTATACTCGGCAATTCGAGCCGAGAGGGTGTCGCCGGGTTTCTCAGTGTTGGCAGACGAGTCGGGAAGGATGCTCCGACTCGTCGGAATTTTTCCCGGGGCTGGCGACGTCGGACTGGTTTTTTTGGACTGTCATGGCTTTACAGGTTAGTGCCAGAGAGGTCTGCCTGTGTTTCAATTTGTTGGCTGTCTAGGTTGTTCGGGGTCGGTCAGGCTTCGCAGGGGGTCAATTTCATCCATGGTGGTCTTCGCTGGTCTTCGATGGTCTGCGGTGGCTGCGATGGGTCTTCGGTGGCTGCGATGGGTCTTCGGTGGGTCTTCGGTGGGTGCGTCTGAAGGCTGACGGGGCCTTCGATGCGTGAGTATGAGGACTGACGGGGTGGTAGTGGATAAGGGTCAGTCGAGGGAAGGGGTTAACAAATGTTAAAAGTCGTTGCTTAATTTGTAGGTCTAATTCGAGTTTATTCCCTAGGTGAGTGGTGGGACTTCGAGCCAGGCAGCGGAAAGGACTTGTGACGTGCCACGTCACAATATATACTTCTTTGCTTTAAGAGAGAATTCGGAGGGATTTCTGTCATCGTAAATTCAACTTGTTTCTCCCGTTTCAGCACCAACAACGTGATCCGATTCATAATATTTCCGCAAATTAAGCCGATTGTAAATACCCAGTTCTACCATGCCGTTAAGAGGATCTGCCAAAAGAAAAGCGTTTTCTCCTACGCATCGTTTTATCCTGTACGGTCCCTCGAAGAGGTGGAAGAATTTTTTTATAACCTTGTCAAATGCGTTTGATAAATGTCGGACTCGCAGAAGTACTAAGTCTCCTTCCGCTAATACAACCCTTGATCCATGTTTTTGATGTTTTTTTCTCTTATTAAAACTCTTTAAAATATTTTCCTTCGCCATAGTTATTAAGAATTGGTGTGACTGAAGCTGCGTTTCGGGAAATTTTATCACCTTGTGGAGTTCTTCAGTTATCGGTTCTCCAAAATGGAGCTCGTGAGGTGAAAATTGCGTACTCTGATGTACGGTGAGGTTCAGAATCTTTTCGATCTGAGGAACATATTGGACCCATTTGGTGTGCTGGTCGGAGCGCAAAGTTCTAAATAACCTGCCTAGCTCTCGCATAACTCGTTCTGTCGGATTTGACTGCGGATGTCTAATAGAACTATACAATACTTTTATTCCTTTTGATTCGAGTTCGGTCTTCCATAAATGAGCGGTAAATTGTGTACCGTGATCCGAGAGGATTCTTTTAGGTGTTCCGAATTTTGGAATGAATTGGTCGAATATTTTTTTCAATGTAGTTTTAACCGTTGCACTTTTCATGCGGTAGAGGCTCATATACTTTGAGAATGCGTCCATCATTACAAAAATGTACTGCGTTCCTCCCCTCGCTCGAGGCAAGGGCCCATAAAAGTCAACGGTAACTAAATCGTTTGGCTTTTCGGAGGCCACTAGATTATATTCGCCTTCCATTGAGATAGATAGATATTTCACTCTCTGACACAAATCACACCCTGTCACAAACCGTTTTACTTGAGCTCGCATTCCTCGCCAATAATAAAACTTTTGCAGCTGTTTGACTGTTTTATACGTTCCTGGATGCCCGATTTTAGCATGGATGAGTTCTATTAGCGATCTTTGTAATTCTTCGGGGATAACGATTCTCCAAGTTTCACTATTCTTTTCTCGATGGAACAATATTTCGTTATGTATTAGAAAATTTGAGGTTTCCGAATCAAATTCGTATTTTGCGACCATATCTCGGATTTTCTGATCTGAATTTTGCAATTTACCAAGTTCTCGAAAACTCTTTTTTAAATCGTTATTGCTCGTTAGAAATGCAATAGTTAACAATGCAGTATCATCGGTCCAATTTTCGACCGGCATAAAGCATTGTTGCAACGCCGAACACAGTATTTGATTTAGAATATCATTAACAAATTTTCCTTCGGGGTTCCTACTGAAGAAATCGGCGACTACGTTGTCGATCTCCCTGCAGTATTGCACCTCAAACGAATATTGCTGCAGGAGAAGGCTCCATCTCGTAATCCGTGAATTTTGAAAGACCGCCGAGTTTAAAAAGGTCAAGCATTGATGATCCGTAATTAGAAATGCACACCGATGAGATACACTCTAAATTTTTCTACTGAATAGACTATGGCCAATAGCTCCTTTTCTGTTGTACTATAGTTTATTTCGCAGTGAGTTAAACATCGACTGACTACGCCTATCACGTGATGCGATCCTGCCTGGTCTAATTGATACAATACGCCGCTAATCCCTCTGTCACTTGTATCCGTTTGGAGTCTATACTGTTCGTTTGGTATGATATGTTTTAGCATAATACAGTTTGTAAAATCCTGTTTCAATCGTTCGAATGCTTCGGTGTGTTTCTCGGTCCATTCCCACCTTGGTCTTTTTTTAGTAGGTTACGCAAGTGATCGATCGAGTAACTGTGGTTTACATTAAATTGTCTGTAATAATTGCATATCCCTAGATATTGCTGAAGTTGCTTTTTGTTTTTCGGCTGTTCGAATTGTAATATAGTGTCCAACTTCCTAGGCTCAGGCTTAATCCCTTCGTGCGAGATTACGAAACCCAGAAACGACACCGTCTCTTGAAAGAAACTACACTTTGACATTTTTATTGTGAAATTAAAGTCGGTTAGTCTCTGAAAAAATCCCATTCAGCACGCGTATGTGTTCTTCGAAAGATTGAGTACCGATAAAAATATCGTCTATATAGCATGATATGCTTGAATCGAATTCGTTTTCTAATGCATGGCTTAGCGCTCGTATGAAACCGCTTCCGGCGGTTTTTAAACCGAATGGTATTCGACAAAATTGATAAAGTTTTGCATCAAATAGAAAGGACGTAAAAGGTCTTGACTCAGCGTGTTACTTTACTTGCCAGTAACTTTGCGTCAGGTCTAGTTTTGAAAACCATTTTGCTCCATGAAACTTTTGGAGCAGCTCGTTTATCAACGGTGGCTATTCATGATCGTCTTCAATAAGTTTATTGACAAACCGCGCGTCTAAGCAAACCCTTACGGATCCATCTTCTTTCGATACGATTCTAAGCGGATTACAATATTGACTTACAGCTCTCTCGATCACTCCATTCTCTAACATTTTTTCTATCGCCCGTCTAGTCGGTTCGCGTAAATGGTAAGGCACGGGATACGTATGGCGAATACTCGGTCGCGACGTCACTAAATTTAATTTGTGCTCGTATCCTTTTGCACATCCTGGTTTGTTCGAAAATAAAAGACGGTACTTTCTGAGCGTCTGCATAACGACCTCCATCTCCTGCTCTTTCAGCGACGTTAGTTTACCCGCGATCGCGTGGAGTACCTCTTCAAATCCTTCTTTGCTCTCAAATTCACTCAGCTCATTTATTCCTATGTTTTCTACACGATCATCTTGTGATTCGACATGAGTCTCAATATCTTGAGTTCCAATCGCGACTAACTGTTTTTCGCACACTTTCGAGTTATTATCGTTTACGCTTTGTAGGTGTTTCATCCGCGGTTATTTCTTCCCTATGAGAGTTGCTTATGTTTACGACTTTCTCTACGATTTCGACTTCGTTATCCTTGCTAACCCGCTTATCTTTTGGGGCCTCATCTTTTAGATTAATAATATAAACGAGCATTTCCTGCTCCTTTCGAGAGCAAAGAAGGGTTTCCGAAGCACCCCCCCGCGAACATCACTGTCGTGCTCGAGAGGACGGTACCTGCGACTTCGATCGTGTTATTTTTATAATTCAAAATTATTTCGTTTTTTATCATCCAATTATTTCCCAGGATTACGGTCGATGTTAAAAATGGTATTACCAAAAATGCGAACCCTAGCATTCGACCATCAATCTCTATGTCCAACCACACTTGATGTTTAACCGCCGTCGCTTTTTTTCCGATCGCGGTTGTTACCGATACGTTTGAAACAGGTAAAATGCTTAAGCGCGCTTGTGCCGCCAACTCTCTATAGAAATCTTGTGAAATTGCCGTAATCTGGCTTCCGGAATCGAGTAGAATCATTCGTTCTTTCCCTAAGATGTTAACTTTCAGATGCGGGCTCTTGGCGAGTAATTGACCCGGTTTTGTATTATTTTCGCGGTCCGCCTTTCCCTCAACGCCTGCAGAAAGTTCCTCGAGAAAATCAAATCCCTGGCGACGCGTTGCCGGACCTCCATTCAACGCGTCGATCTCTAGTTTAAATGACCGTTAGTTCTTTGGGATTGATTATCCAAGTAACCGTTCTGATATCCACTTGAATTCTGCATATTGATCGGCGGTGGGAATCGCGTATCCGGCATTTGGAAACCGGACTGCGGATAACATGGAGCAGCCTGATAATTCGGACGCGGACAATATCCGTTATTATTTCGCGATTGATTGTAAAATCCGCGACGGCCAGTATTGTTATTGCTTCGTCCGCGATTGTTCTCTGTTTGACACGCTGTTAATTCTCGAACGCCGTAAGTCATTTGTTGACGCGGCGCGTCGCTATAATTCCCTTGTCGGTTGTCTCGGATCTCGCTTTTTCTCTCCGGATACCGTCTAAACTGCCCAATGTTTGGCCTATCACGGCGTCGTCGTTGAAATTCACGGTAGCTAAGTTTTCTCGAACCCAGACAGGGAACTGCTGAATTGTGCTATAATTTATTTCGAACGATGTTAGCTTCGGTATAAAATACCGTGCTTCGCGTACCTGACTATAGAAATATGTTTGCAACGATTGTTCATTATTATTACACCGGCGTTCCATCCATCGGTTTTTGAAAAGGACTCTAATCGGTATTGAGTAAAACTCTTTTAAAAACTCTTCTCTGAACACTTCAAAATCCACGAACGGTGGCTTCAACTCAAACCACAGTGACGCCTTTCCCTCCAACGCATGCTCAGTCACAATCATTTTCTTTTCTTTTTTTATATTTTTTATTTTAAAAAATCTCTCAACCTCTTCCAGAAACTCTACGGGATTCTTCTCTAATTCGTTGTTAAATTTGGGCATTTTGACCTCGACATGGTAGTTCTGTATATTACTCACTATCGTTGTAATTTCTTCGATGTTTCTGTTTTGATGGCCTTGGTTAGGCACTACCGGTGCGACTTCTTCTATAGCTTGTTGTTGTTGCTGTCTTTGGAGCGCGGCGTGTTGTGCCTCTATGTCGGCCCGCAATTCTTCGAGCTCAAGACGCTGTCGCTCCAAATTCTCTCTCTCCACTCGAAGCTCACGGCGTCGAATTTCGTCGCCATTCGGTGGCGCATCGTCTTTAGTCATTTTCGGCCTCGTATTTCTGCTTATTATCGGTTTGCCTGTAAATTTGTAAGTAGTAAATCTCTGTTTCGAATCTCTACCCGATTTAGTAGTATATATTACTTTTTTTTTCTTTTTCCATGCAAATTACTAACCTACTATTTTCTTCATTTATTTTTATTTTTATTTAGCAGTCAACTCTTTTACTCAAAATGTTTTGAAAAGGACGAAATAAATTAAAATTTGATTTTTTTTTTTTGGTTCACGATATCACTCATTAAAATTTAAATTATTTCAACGACTGTCTCGTGCCCTCTAGTTGGGCGCCAAATGTGAGTTTTAGAATGACTAAAAGCCACAGTCCAATAAAAGAAAGCGAAAATTCGGCTATAACAATAAATTTAATCAAGGTACATAAACA
>OY294025.1:17408183-17456062 GCA_958510785.1 Exephanes ischioxanthus | reverse complement strand
GGAGAATTTTATTGCCACCTCGAAGTCGTGTCCGTTTACTAGCTCAAGTCCCACCGTGACCATCTTACTACCCGAGGTATTCAGGCTGTAGGTTGTGGATAATAACATTGTCTTGCTCAAGGGTTGCCAGCCGATTACAGGGTCAAGCGTATTGTCTTCTCCGCGAGCTCGCTTCGAGTCGGACTTCGCCATAGTATTTACAACGGAAGATGGAGAAAGTATTCCCGACGCGAATAATTTTTTTTGGGCTTTCTTCACAACGTCGGTAAAATTTTCCATTTTTTCTCACTATGTTTTTCGAGGATATTTGAGAGAGAGACCACACCGTACAAGTCGTGGAGACGTAATGACTCGGGGGCGAAGAGACACTCGGAGGCTAGAGCCGAAGAAAGTGATGCAATTTTCCGTGGACGGGGTGAAGACACGCCTCAAGGATGCTGTTGTCTAAGGTGGGGGTGCGTGCGCTGCATTGGGCCTTGGAGGCTGTGTAGACCACCCGCAACGAATCACTCTTTGGCTAGCCTTTTCCGAAGTGACATAACTCTTCACAAGATTGGTGCATTCCAATACAGGCGTGTCAATACACAAACACTTCTGGAAAAAAACTAAAAATGTACAACTACTCTCAGCATTCGATGGTCAAGCATTGGGGGTTGATGACGGTGACGCTTCGTCAGGAAGATGAAAAATAAAATATAAAAAAAAGGACGAGAAAGTTGGAGAAGACAATGAGTGTATAGCAAGCTAGGCCCCCTCGAGTTTTTACAGCAGAAGCAGATTTCGTCCAGGAGTAATAAAACGATTAAGCGCTGTCGCCGTCCGAGCGTTGCCTGCCTAGAATAAAGATAATTTTTAAAGTATGTATTGTAAAGGGTTGTAAACGAGTCCTTTCGCGTTCGTTCGCTGTCCTTACGGGCCCGGGCAATTTTTTATGTTGTCTGGGAGGGTCTTAGAGTGTGCACAATTCCCAAAATTGGAAAAGGCTCTTTAACCGTCCAATGGCCATCTTCCAGTAATTGCGCACTAGTGGGAGGAAAAACTATAAGTTTGGTAGTTTCAACGAAAAATCACCTTGTTCCGTTTGGACTTTCCAACGCTACTCATCGTGGTTGCGTCTGGTTATTTTGTATTCGGTGTATATTTAATTTGTGTTCGCGATAATACAAATTAAACAAAAATGTCCGCACAAGTGCTACGCGGTATTATTGTTGAAGTGGTGAATGTCCTGCGCCAGTTCGCTTCAAGTTCATCGGAAAATCTCTTGGAGGCTTCTACCGAGAGATCGTTAAGGTGTTTGCGTTACAACGCGTTAACAAGACGGTTCAAGCGTCTTTTGAGTCATCTACCTCTCACCAGTGTGGTAAAACTTTATAGGGGTGGAATATTCAGTGGTGATTTTGAAGTGTTAAAAATTGTTTACGCGGTGTTGAGTGGATCCTCGCTTCGTTCTTCGAGGGATGCTGTTGCTCTCCGTGAAGAGCTAGCGATGCATGGTGAGTAAACTTTCTTGAATATATAAAATTTCTTTTTTTTACTTGTCGTCGAGATGCTACAGGGTCTCTTGATCTTGTTAGCGAATATATGCATATTGCATATTGCAATATGCATATATACGCATATTGGTTCCTCAGTTTTTATGAAAAAAAAAATTCGACATTTTGGTGTCGGAGTTCTCCAAATGTTTCAAAATAGTCGGAAAATTACAGTTAAAAAAAATGTCTTATTTTGTCGTTTTGCAGAGGTTCGAAGACAAGCTGCAGAGGCTGAGCATATCAATGATATACGGGCTCTAGCAGACGTGCAGGACGTGAATTTTGACGAGCCATTTGATGAGATCGCGGTGGCGCCCGCGAATCTTCGTGGTGATCTCGATGAGTCTACGGAGCTCGAGCGGGCCCTGGTAGATGTTCAGGAGATCGATTTTGAAGGTACGAGTACAGCGGGGGATTCATTTATTGATTATTTTTTAAATGAGCTCGAAATATGTATATTTATTTTTATTCAATTTTTGTTTTTAGAGCCCATGATCCTGGAGTCACCGACGAATGCCTCTAATGCTGCGGTGAACGCCGAGATCGCGCATGAGCAATCCGAAGCGGTGCTACCTTCGATTAATATTAGTGAAGGTATGTGTGTGTGTGTGTGTGTGTGTTTGAGTGTCGTTGATCAGCAGTGCATCATATTTATATGATATATAAGTTTTCATGTTTTTTTGTTTTGTTTTCAGATCTACTGAACCGTGATAGCGCCGACGACGACGATGATCTCGTTCTCAGCGCAAGAAATTTGTCGCTGGTGAAAATGAGTGCCATGGAGACTGGTGCGGTGATTGCCGTCGAAGAAGAACGCGCTGAAGCTGACGATGCAGAGCTCTCCATATACAATGGGGAGTTTATACCATCGCCACACCCCATTGAGGTCGATGTTCAGATCGGGGGTGGTTCGACAGTGGAACCTGTAGCAGGGCCGTCGCGACAAGTTCTGCTGTCACAGTCTCCCCCAACAACGCCTGGACCAGCGGAGATCGAAGAAGAAGAATATCCTCCGTCCGGTGAGTCGAAAATTATCCACCGTGTAGAAACAAAGCGTTATTTCGATAGATTTAAGACTTCGGGGACTGTAATGACGGTCAAAATCCGCGAGCCTCCCGCAGAAGCGAATCTGGTAGAATGGTTAGAGGACGCGATACGCGAGTTACATACGCTCATCGTTAGCGGTTCCGAGTTAACGGATATGATCGGGGTAGAATTTCGGTCAAACGCGTTCACGCGAGGCCCATCAGGCATATCTTATAGGCCCGTTGCTGATTTCCACTTTGACGATTTATTTAAAGCCATAAATAGTGTATCGCAGAGTGCTGCAGGCTTCAACATCGACGACTCATTTATTATAACGAGCAGCATAGTTTCGATGCCTATAGGAGCAGGGCGCCCTAAAAAAGCAATGGGGGAAAGTTTTTGGTCAAAAAAATCAGTCATCCAGTTTCGGAATAATGACAATCTCTGTCTTCCGCGAAGCATCGTGGCCGGTAGAGTTTTCGCGGAACGTGGTCAAGTTCGTCATGGAGACCTTCAAAAGCGGTGGGATAATGTACATAGGGAAAGGTCTATACTTCAGCGTACGTTAGCCGAAGAATTAGTTAGAGCTGCTGATCTACAGATCCCGGATGCTGGGTGCGGAATACCAGAGCTGCAGGCATTCCAGAGGGTACTGGCGCTGGATGGTATTGCGCTGGTTATGTACGATCGCGACTCTTTCGGCAGTAGTGAGCCACCTTTTTTCGACGGCACCGCTACAGTGCTACGGTGGGCACCGAAAGTCGTACACCATATTTATTTAGTGCACGACTCTCGTGAAAACCACTATGGTTTAATCCTGAACCTCCCGGCGGCTGCAGGTGGTGCGTTTTTCTGCGTCCCATGTGGTCTAGCGTATGATAGGATAACTGGTCATCAGTGTCGACAAAAGTGTCCGCACTGTATGACCAGTCCTCCATGCGATTCGAACGCAGCGAAGATTCACTGCACCGACTGTCGGCGTTTCTTTCGCGGTAATGACTGTTTTGCAAGTCATAAAGCCCTAGGCTCGCACGGTCCGCGAGCACGCTTGTGCGATATGCTACAGTCCTGCGAAACATGTCTGCGTCAGATTTCGAAGAAGGATGGTGTAGAGCATGTATGCGGGGAGTTCTATTGTAGAACTTGCAAAGAGAAACGCCCCGAAAATCATAAGTGCTTCATGGCACCGGTGCGTCCGCTAAAAAAATCCGACAAGCCCGATATTTTTATCTTTTATGATTTTGAAACACGCCAGGAACTCGAGGTCGTTGGAGCCCCTGATACGTATGTACATGAGGTGAACCTGTGTGTCAGCCAGCAGCGTTGTACACAGTGTATAGACAAGGATGACGAGGGTTGGGAGTGTGGACTGTGCGGAGAGGAGGCCGCGGAAAAAATCTTCAAGGAAAATCCTTTGGCGGCGTTTGTAGAGTTTGCATTGAGAGAGAGGGACAACGTTGGCCGCGTTATCTGCATAGCTCATAACGCGAAAGGGTTCGATGCCCAATTTATTCTCCGATACATTGTCGAGGAGAAACGCGAGATGCCAAAATTAATCACAAACGGGACTAGCATCATGGAGATGAGAATCGGAAAAGTAAAGTTTATAGATAGCTTAAATTATTTTCACATGCCACTCTCGAAACTCCCAAAAGCCTTCGGCTTAGGAGAAAATATTTTTAAAGGGACTTTCCCGCATCTTTTCAACAAGATGGCTAATCTACAGTACATAGGTCCGCTGCCTCCTCTCGACGTCTATTCTCCTGACACTATGTCTCCGGCGGACAGAACCGAATTTCTGGCGTGGTATGAAAAAACTCAGAGCTCAGGATACGAGTTCGATTTCCAGAGGGAAATCGTAGCTTATTGCCAAACGGACGTAACGATTCTTCGGAAGGCTTGTGCAGCTTTTCGGAGAATCTTTATAGAGCGTGGGGATGTATGTCCGTTTAACGAGGCGGTGACCATAGCCTCAGCGTGCAACAGAGTTTTTCGGCGAAACTTTCTAGAGAAAAATAAAATATCGGTCTTGCCGCGAAACGGTTATCGCCGGGGTGATAGACAGTCTGAGATAGCATTAGAATGGTTGGTATGGTGTGAGCATCGTTTGGGCAAGCAGATTGAACACGCAGGCCGCGGACGCGAACATAAGCTAGTCGACGGTACGCGTGTAGATGGCTTCGTTCAAACGGACGACGGTGTACGGCATGTACTACAGTTTCACGGATGTTTTTTCCATGGCTGTGACAAGTGTTACACCAATACGCGTAAACGGGAGGAAGTGTGGTACGGCAGCACGCTCAATGATCGGTACCAACGAACATTGAATACCTCCGAGCGTATAAAATCTCTCGGCTATACACTTCATGAGATCTGGGAGTGTCAATATATACAGTTAAAGTCAAGAAACCCCGAGATTAACAACGTTGTGAGCGGCCACCCGCTTCTCACTGAGAAACCGCTAAATCCGCGTGATGCATTTTTCGGGGGCCGTACGGGAAACACACGCAGTTATTGTGAAACTCGCGGTGCCGAGAAGATTCGTTATGTTGATGTATGCTCGTTGTACCCATACATTTGCAAGTATGGAGCTTTCCCCATTGGTCACCCCGTGATATACACTGCCGATACGTGTCGCGAGATAACTGGGCCGGATCACGATTTAAGCAACGTTGAGGGAGTCGTACGATGCAAAGTGTTGCCGCCTCGAAACCTCTACCATCCTGTGCTTCCGGTGCGTATGCATAATCGGCTGATGTTTGCATTATGCCGAAAATGCTGCGAGGGGATGCATCAGGAGGCATGCCCCCACGAGAACGAGGATGATCGAGCTTTTGAGGGTACCTGGGTATCCTGCGAACTCCTTAAAGCTGTAGAGAAAGGCTACAAAATTTTAGATGTTTACGAGATCTGGCAATATGAGGTAGAGCGATACGATCGACAAAGTC
The DNA here is from genome assembly GCA_958510785.1 of Exephanes ischioxanthus. Classification (NCBI taxonomy): domain Eukaryota; kingdom Metazoa; phylum Arthropoda; class Insecta; order Hymenoptera; family Ichneumonidae; genus Exephanes; species Exephanes ischioxanthus. Next base: position 17,450,556 of record OY294025.1, on the reverse strand, counting down.
AGACCGCCGGTCTCTTTGGTGGCTACATCAACCTGTGGCTAAAAATTAAGCAGGAAGCTAGTGGTTGGCCGTCTGAATGTACAACTGCTGAGAGTAAAACAGCGTACGTTAGTAGTTTTCGTGAGGCTGAGGGTGTTCAATTAGATCCGAAGCGCATTGAAGTAAATCCTGGTTTGAGATCAGTAGCAAAACTATGCTTAAACTCGTTTTGGGGAAAATTCGGTCAACGTGAAAATCTACCGAAGACAGAGGTTGTCACTACACGCCAAAGACTTTTAGAGCTATTGCACGACCAAAGCTGCGAGGTCAGCAAGATTATTCACGTTAACGATGCGGTAATGTACGTTTGCTGGCGTAATACGGAAGAAAGCACTGAAGTAAACCCTCACGTGAACGTCGTGATAGCGGCGTACACGACTGCGCAGGCGAGGTTAAAATTGTATTCATATCTCGAACCGCTAGACAAACGCGTCCTCTACTATGATACAGATTCGTGTATATATCTAAGTAGTGGTACCGCAGGAGAGTATGAAGCGCCTTTAGAGAATCTACTCGGGGAGATGACAGACGAGTTGAAAGATTACGGACCGAATAGTTTTATAAAGCGTTTCGTGTCGGGTGGACCTAAATTTTACGGCTACATGGTACAGAAAGCCGATGGTAAAGAGCTCACAACCTGCAAGGTGAAAGGTATCGGACTCAATTTTAAAAACGGGGAAAAAATCAACTTCGATTCCATTTGTAAATTGGTTCGAGAACCCGGTACAAGTATTACCGTGAAATTTAGTGCTATTCGACGCGATGCGTTTCATCTTGTGACCACGCGGCAAGAATCAAAGACTTGCAAACCCGTCCTTGTCAAGAGGCGACGATGGGGCGAGCACGATTCTCTGCCGTATGGTTACATAGGCTAAGGACATTAGAAGTAGTTATAAATTGTAAATATTGTAAATAAAAAATTGCCATATTCTAATTTTAGGCGCAGGTTATTTATGGGAGTTATACCCCGATCTCTGCGAGGAAGAATACCGTAGACGGGGGTCTATTTCTAAGATTTATATCTAGTATTTTACGTAATTGTATTATCACCTGTAAAAAAATAAAAAAATAAATAAAAAATGGATTTATTCTAAAAAAAATATACATATGATTTGTTGAAGCCACTTCTCCTTCTAGCCTATCATATGCCTTAATAAGCTTCTGAGGCATATGTATAACCGCAATAATTAGCTGATTTGAACCGGTAGTACATACCGGATAAGTTTATTGTGTATGTAACTCTGCGCACGGTGGCGGGGTGGCAGCGGCGGCGGTGGTGACGACTGATAGAGTAGCGGGGGCGTTTCTCACTAATTATGTTTAATTATTATTATGTTTCAGAATCCAATGTATCGAATCCGCTAAACGATAGCGCGGCCGAATTATTATTCGCCGATCTGGCAGACTCCGGTTACATGACCGACACTATTACAATAAGAGATATTTTTGTTTAACACATAAAATAATATTTTTTACCAAATCTGTTTTATATATATTAATACCTTCACACTTCTCAAACCTCTCACTATTCGATATGGACCCGCGTTGGAAACACCCGTGGACATCCATAATCGCCGGTCCTACCGGGTGTGGTAAAACATGTTTCGTAAAAAAGTTCTTAAAATATATTTCGGATATGGCTGACGTAGAGTTTGCTCGCATTCTTTTTTACTATTCGGAATGGCAGGACGGGTATGCCGATTATTCTAAAAATATCGAATTTTTGGAAGGGCTACCCCAAAGTTCAGATATTGCAGGGGATCGTAGGCCAAAACTTTTAATTATTGACGATCTAATGCGCGAATCTTCAAATGGGGAAATTGTAGACTTATTTACTAAGGGGAGTCACCATAAAAATATTAGCGTGATTTTTATAACGCAAAATATTTTTCACCAAGGTCGTGGGCAGAGGGATATTTCCCTTAATACAAATTATATCGTAGCTTTTAAAAACCCTCGTGATCGCGCACAAATTTCACATCTGGCACGTCAAATTTACCCCAAAGATCCAAAATTTTTACAAGAAGCTTACCACGACGCAACTTCGAAGCCACACGGTTATTTGCTTCTAGATTTGAAACAGTCCACCCCTGATAATTGTCGATTTCGCACCTGCATTTTTCCGGATGATGCTCATAATTTTGTGTATGTACCAAAACGAGGATCCAGCTCTCGCTAATTTATCAAGTATATATATATATATATATATAACCAGTACGGAGTGCCTGAGTATCATTCGAGTCTCTGCTATGGCTCCAACAACAACGGCTAAAGCTTCGCTTGGGAAGAAGAATATAATCTTACTGCATGCTCTATGCCATCTGGAGAAACATCAGCGCGATTCATTATTGCATAAGATAGATCGAAACGGCGTTCGATGTATTTGTGAGTGCGCGTTAAACACCTTAAACGGTGCAGTCCCGTTGAAAAAGAGTGAACGAATAAAACTGGCCAAATATAAAAAAATTTTGCACCGTCTCATAAATAAAACTGGTAGTTGGAAGACGAAAAAACGTGTAATTGTGCAAAAGGGAAGTGGATTCTTACTACCTCTTCTTCTCCCAATCATAGGCACTGTGCTGTCTAATATTTTTACATCTAATTGACGAGATGCAGCACGCAAAGAAAATGGTCTTAGTGCCTCAAGATGCTGTCATGCCATTGCGCGAGCAGATAGAGCAATCACGCTCCGTTCAGACACCAGGTACGATACTCAGTAGGCTCGATACCGAAATGGACGAAATACTTCGCTCAGTGACTCCTGCGAACGAACGAGAGAAATGGAAACTTTACCAGCAAGTTTTACAACGCTATCAGTTTTTTGTCGATGAGGAGCGACGACCTAAAATGACCACAGCCTCCTCGGTAAGCACCAAACCTGTCGAGGAAATACCTGAGGAAGCTGTACAAGGAACTGCCGAAACTGAGAAAATATCTGACGAGGTTATTGTGGCTAGTGTACCAAAAACATATAGAAGACAAGCGGAGCAGTTATTGAATCATTTGCATGCCAGCTCCAACACCACTCTAACGTGGGATAAATCGGGAGTGGTTCATATTGTTGTGCCGCAGAAACTCGGTTAGCTACTCCGGGTTCTGTGCCTGAGCCGTGAGCTCGAATGTTCGGGATATTTCCAGTAAAGGGTTAGAACCCAAGAGAATGAATGCACAATTTAATAAAAAGGTCTTTATTAGGTTATTGAATATTTACCAATCTCGGTACACCCCGTAGCGAACTACTCGCTATTCACATTTATCTCGGTTATGTAATATAATGTATTGTAATCAACCGTACCGTATCCTGAGTTCTGATCAGACTGCCGAGTACCTGCTCTCGATCCTCTATATACTCATCGAGAGCACGTATGTCAGCTTAATATCTAGCGCAAGTTTATGGTTTACTTTATTCTTATAAACAGATATCTTTCCAAATCCTCGCTTTTCTGCGGGCGAGATTTGGAGCATATTTTATATTTCGCCTCATTTCCCGCGTTGCTCGATCCTCCAGTTTACTGCTCCGGATGAGCGTAAGGAGAGTAGACCGCTGCTCGGGAAGGACCAATCCCCATACCGCTTCGCATGATAAAATAAAACCGTCGAGCTTCGTGGGATCGTTCCCGTCGAAGGTTTTAATATTTCGCAGGGCGGCGGGTATATCCAAATACACCGGTACCGCCCTAATCTGGGTCGATTCCCGGGTTTGTCGCCGAAATGGTGACTGCCGCCGCGGCGGGGTTACCCCTCCCCGTTGTGGCCCACGGGACTCCAGAATGTGGTCCCTCATGGTTTCCTCCAAGGCCAGGAGACGTTCGACCATGGAATCAGCATCCATCGGTGGTGCCACCTGGGACCGGTTGCGAGCCTCCTCCAGCTGCCCCTCGAGTTCGCTTATTCTCCCCTGCATCTGCGCGATGGTATGCACCGTCTCGTCCTCGGGGCCGGACTGACTCTCATTTCCTCCCCGGGATTCCCTGTTGTCCTCGTGCGTGTCCTCCTGTTCGGCGAATAGGGTCCTTCGGGTAGCCCTCAGGGCAGGTTTGAGCGGGAGCCCATTGCCTCTCCCGTGTTCGCCGTTCCCGCCGATAGCCCTGTGCCCGACTTGACCTCGTAATGAGCGCGCCATTCGGGAGATTTCCTGGGACACCATGGCCGGCGTGACCTCATCCGGTCGGCGCTCGAACATCTGCACGTCGATGTTCTCCCAGCCAGTTCCCCTCTGGGTGTTTACCCCGTACAGCGGGTTTGGCGAATTTCCCCGTCCTTCCTCGTTACCTTCAACCGATTGCTCCCCCAGCACCTCCCGTGCCCGGTTCGTGATGTCGGCTAGGGCGCCTTGGACGCCCTCAACCACCCCCAATGCTTCCTCCCCCGTGCTTGGGGTTCCCCTGCGCTGCCCTGACCCCGGGGGTCCCTGCGGCAAGTCGCGCTCACTCATTTTATTTTATTTTTCCCGCTTAACTTTTGAAACTGTTGAACTCTTCTCCGTCCCTTATCTGTCTCCAGGTTTGTTCCCTCTTTGCTCAGCTTTTCAACCCTGGGTTACTCTCGCGTTGGCCACCGGTAGCGTCCTACCGGTCTTGGCAAAGATCTTCCGCGTCCGCGCGGGCTTTCGATTTACACTCAGTGATGGGGCCACCTCCAGTGTGCCCTACAACTCTTCCGTGACCCTCCTGGTCCCGGGCTTCCCAACGGTTCCCGTCCCCCTCAATGAGGACGCCCTTCGAGGATCCTGCAGCGATCCGCGAAGGCTACGGTTGATTACTCTCGCTGAACACTTGTCGACCCTGGTTCGCGGCACTCTCTTCTCCCTCAATGGAGGCACACAGGTCGCCGTATGATCTGGTAAATACTGTCTTCCTTTTTTTCTTAATTCTCTCTGGATATCCCACCGCTGCCACCAATGTTGTGCCGCAGAAACTCGGTTAGCTACTCCGGGTTCTGTGCCTGAGCCGTGAGCTCGAATGTTCGGGATATTTCCAGTAAAGGGTTAGAACCCAAGAGAATGAATGCACAATTTAATAAAAAGGTCTTTATTAGGTTATTGAATATTTACCAATCTCGGTACACCCCGTAGCGAACTACTCGCTATTCACATTTATCTCGGTTATGTAATATAATGTATTGTAATCAACCGTACCGTATCCTGAGTTCTGATCAGACTGCCGAGTACCTGCTCTCGATCCTCTATATACTCATCGAGAGCACGTATGTCAGCTTAATATCTAGCGCAAGTTTATGGTTTACTTTATTCTTATAAACAGATATCTTTCCAAATCCTCGCTTTTCTGCGGGCGAGATTTGGAGCATATTTTATATTTCGCAATATCTTTTTGTAATGATTGCCTCGGTACCCGAGCCGATGCTCCAGTTACCGAGTCACTCGCGGTGGCCTAAGTGCTGCGTCAGCGGTGTCCGGTGACGCGCTCGACGCTCGATGTACGCTCGACGCGTGCCGTTGCGTACCTTGATTATCTCGCAACCGGTGTCCCGAAATAATATCTTACCATGCCAGCCGGGGTACAACAATATCAACGATGAACCAATAAAAGAATCGAACATTATAGATCTTGTAAATGATACTATGCGCCATAGAAAAACTGTGCGGGCCATTGGTCGTGAGCAATTTGGAAATGAACTCCGTCGTTTAGGGATCCCTCGCGAATTTATCGGTAATACAAGCCTATTGTATGAGAGTCTGAATCTCAAAACACCTCTAAATTCTAGACGAAGCTTGGCAAAGTCAAATCCCAATACACCGGATACAAGTCAGAATACCTTAAATTTATCAGGCAACAGACGCCGAACTCCTACTAGTGACTCAATACGATCGTGGAAAACATTGAAACTGTAATAATAATAGAATGGATATATTAAAGAAGTTTTATTATGATCCTACGCATCACGCTGGATACGCCGGAGCCCCAAATCTAATTCATGCGGCTGATAAAGAGAAAATTCCTCGTGAGGATGTGACTAACTGGCTGAGAACGCAGGATGCTTATACACTTCACAGACCTATACGACGACGATTTCCGCGTCGACACTACGCCGTCGATAATATCGATGACGTGTGGGAAGCTGATCTCGTTGATCTGCGCTCTCTTAAAGATGAAAATGACGGCTCTGTTTATCTTTTAGTGGTTATCGATGTTCTCAGCAAGTATGCATGGGTTGAGACGCTGCGCGATAAAACTTGTGCAGAAACTACAGAAGGGTTCAAACGAATACTCTCTCGAAGCAGTGGTCGAGCGCCTGTATGGCTACAGACAGATCGAGGCAAAGAATTTATCGGTAGCGTTTTGCAACGATTTTTGAAGAGCCGTGGAATACATTTTCGAGTGGCCCGAAACCCTGATATTAAAGCAGCTATTGTAGAACGTTTCAACAGAACATTAAAGGAGCGGATGTGGCGATATTTTACACATAAAAATACACGGCGATATGTCGAAGTATTACAATCTATAGTCCAAGCTTACAATGATACAAAACACTCTACTATCAAGATGCAACCGGCAGCTGTGACGCTGTACAATGCGGCGATCGCGCGCGCAAATATGGTGAAACGATACAAGCTGTGTCATAAAGTGCCTAAATACAAGGTTGGCGCGTTTGTACGCATCAGTAAAGCAAAGTCTGCGTTCGAGAAAGGTTACGAAGCTCGCTGGAGCGAAGAAATATTCAAGATTCACAAAATTATTACAAATAGACAGCCGCCCATATATGAACTGGTTGATTTGAACGACGAAGAAATTGACAGTTTTTTCTATGAAGAGGAATTAAGCGTTGTAGAGAAGGAAATTGATACGGAAGAATTTTTAATTGAGAAAATCATCAAGACTAAAGGGAAAGGCCGTAATAAACAATATTTTGTTAGCTGGAGAGGATATCCCGAAAAGTTTAATTCCTGGATTCCCGCAGCAAATCTAGTGAACAAGTAGTAGTGTAACTAAAAAAACAAAAATGAGAGATCAATTTTATCTTGTGCTACCGAGTAACAGTAGTATGAAGTACTACCCCGATAATACGGTTACGCACTATATAACACAGCTTCCAAAGCAATTGAAGATGCCTGGAGAATGGGCTGTGGCCTTAACAGAAATTCAATTTCCCCGTACGTTTCTGCATGTAGATGAGATAAATAAAGCTGATGGTGGGACGCCTCCAATAACAGCTCTTACTAACCAATATCAGTGGGTTAAGATTAACAATAACCGTAACCCAAAAAAGACTATCATATCACTGAGTCCTTTTACACTTCCGCTAGACACAGAATCTACTTTAGATTCTATACCACAACACGCTGTGAAAAAGCTAGCTACCTCACAGACGACTACCCCGCAAGATAATACTACCGATACCGTCACGCGAAAATATACTAAGCATCCGAAAACTCAAAGTTATAATTCCTGCTGGGCTCTACGTCAGTGTGAAAGCACTAATCGACACCATTAATAAAACGGATGTATTCAAAGATCATATCTACCTTGAATATAATGAGGATATTGGTGGGATTGTAAGCTTGAAACGAGTACCTGATAGTTGCGTTGTAGATAAGTGTATACTTCCACATCTTATATGTCTTGATGATAAACTTTCTAAAGCATTGGGTTTCGAACCCGGAAAAATTATGGATATTCATAAACAATCGGTATTTATCGCAAATTATCCTGCTAATTTATCGCTATCGCTTCCTGATAAACTATTCGTATATACAGATATATGTGAAAATTATATAACCGGCGATGCTCAGACACCTCTGTTACGCATCGTACCTGTAGATAATACAAATTATATTTATGGGTCTACGCAGACTAAATCATTCTCCCCGCCAATTTACATACCATTATTACGGACTGAATTCGGCACGATCGAGATAGATATAAGGACCGACACTGGTAAACCTGTACCATTCCAGAGTGGAACGTTGACCGCTACATTACATTTTAAGCGTATACGATAAAATATATCGCTATGGATCGATATGTTGATCATTACGAGCGTCAGGTTGGCGGTGGGATTGACCGCGTTTTCATTGGTGCTCCCTATCAACGAGGTCATGGTCTAGGAAGCTTTCTCAGTGGTTTATTTCGGCGTGCATTACCATTGCTCACTCGTGGTGCTCGCGCTGTCGGAAAAGAAGCGCTACATGCTGGTATGAATATATTGGGTGACGTTGCGCACAACACTCCCTTCAAAGATTCATTCAGAGCCCGTATGACCGAAAGTGGGAGAAATTTGAAACGCAAGGCCGACGAAACATTTGAGAATCTCATGCAGGGTTCAGGATATAAAATACAGGACCGCTCACCGCAGCATCATTCGTTGTTCGGTCACGCTAGTCCTCACATCAGTACTCCTACGCTTAGAGCTCTAAAATATACGAAAATTCGTAAGCCTAGAAAAACTACGAAGAAAAAGAAAAAAGTTTCAACCGATAAACGTATCAAGAAAAAGGGCCGTAAACCAACAAAGTCTAAGAAAAAGGCAAATAAAAAAACGAAGAAGACTAAAATTGTTAAGCGTAAAAAACGCACTGTTGCAGATATATTTGGATAATTAGCTAAACAAAATGTCTTTCTTACACGCACACTCTTGCGAGTGCTTGAAATCAGAGCTAGATTTATTCACTCTCCCACCAACGCAGACAAGTATAGAAGGTTCTCAAGGAATTCATTATAAGCCCATTTCTTCACTGACAGATGAGGCTCCCATTGAATTTGTTGTCCCCGGTCATGGTGATGAATACATTGATCTAGCCCATACAATGCTAAACTTACGTATTAAGTTACAACCCAGGAACGGCGCCGTTGACGCTCATGATAAAGTAGCACCTGTTAACAATCTACTGCATTCATTATTCAATCAACTAGATGTATCATTCAACCAGAAACTTGTATCACCCTCGAATAATGCCTATGCGTACCGAGCATACATTGAATCACTACTGACTTACAAGGCTTCAACAAAAGCCTGTCAACTCGGCGCCAGTATGTGGATAGATGATACACCGTTACACTTCAACTCTCAACCAGTTTCGACGGCTGCGCCGGCTGAGGGTAGACAAGCCCCCGTGCAAGCGAACAAAGGTTTAGCTGCGAGGCAGGCTATAATGGCGAATGGTAAAACGGTAGATCTTACCGGATATCTACATTCTGATATCTTCAATCAGGAAAAGTTTTTACTCAACGGTGTTGAACTACGCCTTCGTCTTATACGCTCGAGAGATGCTTTTTGTCTTATGGACGCGTCTGGGAAGGATTATACGGTGCATATAGTAGATGCTAGTCTCATTGTTCGACGTGTTAAAATTAGTCCGGGTGTTTTACTAGCCCATGCTAAGGCTTTGAGTAGAGGAACGGCTAAATATCCGTTTACTCGAGTTGAAGTGAAACCATTTACTATTCATGCAGGTGTTCATGGCGAAACACTCGATAATGTTGTGCTTGGCCAGCTTCCGAGACGAATCGTACTGGGTTTGGTCGATAATCGAGCCTTCAATGGAGATAGAACTATGAACCCCTTTAATTTTCATCACTACTCATTAAATTTCTTATCTCTGTACGTAGACGGAGTACAGGTACCTAGTAAGCCTTTGCAACCTGATTATCATGAAGGCCTTTATACCGAGTCATATCATACTCTAGTTTCTGGTACGGGAATACTCTGGGATGACGATAGTTGTGGTGTAACAAAAGACGGATATCCGTTTGGTAACTGCCTATACTGCTTCGATTTAACGCCCGATCTTTCTGCTGGGCGAGCCGGCCACTGGAATCTTGTGCGACACGGTAGCGTGCGTGTAGAAATACGTTTCAAGACTGCTTTAACGAGTACTGTAAATTGTATTGTGTACTCGGAATTCGATAATGTCGTTGAGATCGACGCTTCCCGACAGGTCATGGTAGACTTTTCGGGGTAAGCCTGCGTGCTTAAATTATTCTATAAGATTAGTAAATATTATTATATTATAAGGATTGTAAGGTTTTCTATTAATAAAAATATGTAAGCACAGAATTAAGCGTATTTATGTTTTTTTATTCAATTTTTAATCTCTCGAAAGCCTCCACCAACTCCAGCATCTCATCATCATCATCATTTTTCACCCTATCATATACTTTTTCCGCTGCTTTCGACACTGCTACTACTTTTTTCTTCTTCGTCTCCTCTGCTTCTTCTGGCCTTTTTCTTTTTTCAGTGTCGATATTTTCGCTGCGCCGTGGATGGTCCTCATGGATACATTCACAGGCTTGCTGTAACAAACGAATGTATATACATATTTAATTAATCATTTTTATTTTTTTTGTTTTTTACGACTCCAAGCTTTAATTATTAAGCTAAGTGTTACTCACCGATGCCCGCAACTGCCTCCGCCTTTCACGAGCGAAATACTGACGTCTCCGAATAAACCATATTTTTGGGGGCTGTTTCGGATACTGATTCCGGTTGTTCTGTCGGTGTGTCGGTTTCGTCCTCGGGTGTTGTACCCAGCCGTGGTTATTCCGTTCTCCCACACGCGCTCCGCTCTGTTGAGACGCGTGGCTACGCCTCGTGAACACCACAGATTTTACTCTTGGATGGACCATTTTTAGATGTATACCGTAGGAGAATTATTTTGTAACTGAACTTCCACTACGTTACGCTACCTAGCAGGACTCGTGTAAGGTGTAGTAAGATAGTGGGGGTGATAGAAGGGGCTGTTTTCGTCACTTTTCTGCTCAGCTATTTGTAAGCAGACGTCTCAAGGGGTTGGGCCATTACAGGACCAAAAAGAAAGTCAAACTGGCGAATTAGCGGCACACCCCCGCTCATCCCCTCCAGCATCAAAACCGTGAAGATTTGTAGCATCTGTATCGCTCATCGGTAGTACGCAGCGATCCTTCGACAGTAGCGGTTGTACTTACTGGACCTTAACATTTTTTCACCAAAAATGGACTACGTCATCGATATTCAAGGGTTTTACGACAAGGATGACTGCTTCATTGCTAAAAAAGTAGCTGTCATCACTCTTGATAAAGAGTATTTCGGGCATTGGATCACCGCTCCAGCATACGTTTTCACGGATCTCCCGAGATCAGTGCGCTCGAAGAATAATTGGACGACTCGCCATCATCACGGCCTCGAGTGGTTCGAAGGAGACGTAGGGCTCAGAACACTACACGCAAATCTCCGACAAATCACACGAGCTGCTGGAACCATTTATACTCGCGGCAATGAAAAAGCGAAATACCTGCAAAATGTGACAGCGCGTGAGATAAAAAACCTCGAGGAAACGGATTGTCCATCATTCAACGATCTGCCTTCTTCAGCGCAAGTCTGTCTGCATCACGGGCTCTTGAACAGACCGGAACTGTCTTGTGCTTTAAACAACGCTGCAAAATTAAAGGAGTGGATTCTTCGTGACGTTCCTCCTACAGCCATACGGATACAACAGTTTGAGTTCTTACCGGAACCTACGAATCTGAAGAAACCACGCGACTGTTACTCTCCAGTCGTAACAAGTAATGAATACGATCCAGATTGGCCAGGCATTGCAGGGCTTACACTCTAAAGTCTCGCGAAGTGTTCATGCAGCGGATCAAATTCCAACTCTGTTAACGAGACCGACAGCCCTTGTTGTGAACACTGACGACCACACGCGCCCTGGAACACACTGGGTCGCAATCTACATCGATGGCCGAGGACGTGGATCGTACTTCGACAGCTACGGTATTCCGCCGCTTATACCAAGCCATATCCACCGCCTACGTAAGAACTGCACCGTCTATCGATGGAATACCAAGCAGATTCAAAGCTTCTCTTCAAATGTCTGTGGCCAGTTTTGTATTATGTTCCTTTATCATATGTGTGGCGGGGGATCTCTACTACAATTCCGGAATCTTTTCACCGCCGATCTCAAACAAAACGATCGAATTGCCGCGAGATTTTATAAACGTATAATGAGTAAGCTGCCGACGGTTATGAAAAACATTAATAAACACTCTGGGAACTCGTTAACAGGTCGCGGAGTCTATGTTAAAAAATTTGTTCAACGTTGTTGCGCTAGACTGAATCATTTTTAAGTTTTATACATTAAAAAAAAAGCTGTACAACTAGATTTAAGAATAAAAATGCAAACTTTATTGTACAAATTTTAAACAAAATTATTTTTTCTTACCTTCAACCATCCTTTCATATATTTTCTAAATAAACTGAAAAAATAAAAAAACATTTATTCAATTTTTTCAAAACTCTCAAGGAAAAACGCTACTTGAGTACAGCGTCTTAGACCACTCGACCAAGCTAGCTCACTCGAAGCATCGAGCCAGCCTCAACAAGCACTCTACGCGGTAGAGAGAGAAAGAGAGAGCGATGCAGCCGTAGCTAGCCAACTCTTGGAAAATCCAAGATGGCGCGACTCACTGTTACGCCGTCACCAGCTCTCCACAGCGCTTCTGATACTTCATCCCTTGGCCGCTACACCGTTACGCCACTACGCTACTCAACACGCTCTACGCATAAGAGAGAGAGGATCCGTTGGGCCCGACGCTAGCCAGCCGTCGACGCATGGAAAATCCAAGATGGCGCGACTCAACGATACACCGTCACCAGCTGTCCCGCACGCTCCAGCCAGCTCTTCCACACCTCTCTCTCTCTCTCTCTCTCTCTCTCTCTCTCTCTCTCTCTCTCTCTCTCTCTCTCTCTCTCTCTCTCTCTCTCTCTCTCTCTCTCCACCGACGACGCGCCAGCTCCACCAGCGCCTCATCCTGACCACCCTCTACAACCCTAACGAAAATGCGGGGGGAGAGGGGGGAAGGGGGACAACCACCCTCACGCCGAACAGCCGGGCCTAGCGGCCCAGCCGGGGTAGCACTCCCCACTCCGAGACGCCGCCATCTTGAAAATCCGTATAAGTACCGAGAGTCTTACCCCCTCCACCACAGGCGACCGCCGCCATCTTGAAATCCGTATAGGTACATGTTCTACTCACGCTCACTCCTCAAAATATATCGGATCGTATTCAGATCTCGTCGCTCAGACAAATAGACAAAATTTTACAAAAATTTACTCAGCTGAGTTTTTTGTCAGGCTTCCTCGGTGGCTCTTTCTTTTAAACTCCAGGGACAGGGACTCCGATGAAGAATACGTTTTTTTAGGTGGTGATCGATTGGCCAGGCGATCCGGACATCAAACACGGAAACTCCGCTACGTCCGTTCAACGTGTAATTTGCAGGATCCACTCGACTTGGTGATCCGTCCGTCGTCCTCGAAGTTCCCGGAGAGAAAGAGATCGAGGCATGGGGATTCGTCGCCTCGGTGCCTTCGCTCAATTTCGGAGATTGCGCACGAGGCTTTGGGATAATTACGCACGCGTGATACATTTTCCAATCGATCGGTGGCTCCCTCGGTCGATACCCTGGCGCAAAGCGCGGGATTTAAATTATAGAGCTCAGAAATGAAAACAAAATCAAAAATAAACTAAAAAATATTTTTCTTTCTCTCTTTTTCTTTTAGAAAAAAAAAAACAAAGTAGGTCCTCATCTCTTTCTTTTTTCCCTCTTTTTTTTTGTTCTGGGCCTTGGCCTGCGCGACACGCGCCGCGTGCATACTTATGTATGTGTATTATTATTATGTGTGTGTATTTTTATTATTATTATTGTGTTTATGATGATTTGTTAGTGTAGGAGGAGGTGATTGTTGTGTGTAAGGGCGTTTCGTTTATTCGTCGGGTTTTATTGTATGTCTGTGTTCATTCGTCGTTTTTTGTTTGTTATTAGTTCCGTCTTTAATTCGGCGAGGAAAATGTTGGTCTGAGCCAAGTTTTTAATGTCTGTTTTAGTAGGTTTTTCCGAATATTTTCTAGTGTGTAAGAGTGTTAGTTAGTTGTCTGTACGTATTGGAGGCCATTTACCTTATATCTATATCTAGTCTAGTCTTAACTTAAAGGTTGATGAATATTTTCTTATATATTATGATTTTTTTTGCGTTGATGATACAGATGTTTGTTTAAGTCAATGATGCATAGTCGTTCGTTTTTGGTCCATAATTTTTTATGATACAATGAAGTAGGGTGGTGACCTGAAGTTCGGCGGCACTGATGATTTTACAGTGCGGAAATCGGTAATATGTGTTTTTTCGGGAATTGATGGTGATCTAAAGTGCGGTTGCACTGGTGTTTGTGCAGGGTGTTTCTCGGAAGTTTGTTCAGCGTTGATTGGTGGTAACCTAATTTTGGAATGTACAGATGATGGTCCATCCATTTTGGATTTCGTTACATATTCAACACGGCTGAAAGGTGATGACAAATTTTCGAGTTTTGAGGCGTTTCTGGAAATTGATGGTGATCGGAAGTTCGGTGGTACTTCCTGTGGTATGCTGTTTCCGTCGTTTGTTAAGCTTGTCGTTTTTTGTTTTGTACGTGTGGATGGTGATCTAAAAGTTGGTTGAACGGGTGGTTTACCACTATTTTCGTCGCCAGACGATTCTCCTATGTTCGTCGGCAACGGTTTGAATCCTTGTTTGTTGGACTTTACGTTTTCGGATTCTGTTTCGTATTCCGTATCATTTTCCTTATTTTTAGCCTTTTGGTTGTCGTTTTTGTTTTCAGTTCCATTGCTTTTTTCGCTTTTGTCACCGTATAAGTAGCTGGCTTTCCTGTCAGGGCTAACTTTTTCACGAATCTCGATTTTGTTCAGCTGCGATAAGCTTTTTGTTTTATTTGGCCTCATTGGGCTCTTTTCTTTTTGTTGCCTCATTGGGCTGTTTTCCTTTTGTTGCCTCGTTGGGCTTTTTTCGATTTGCTGCCTCGTTGGGCTTTTTTCGATTTGCTGCCTCGTTGGGCTTTTTCCGTTTTGTTGCCTCATTGGGCTTTTTTTCATTTTCCTCTTCATCTTCTGTTGTGCTATCTTCTATATCCGTATATATATATTTTATTTCTGTATTATCTCGTTTCCTGATTTGTCTGCGTGGTTGTTGCCTACTTCCTTCGTCTTCAGATGAGTCTGCTAGACATTTTTTGATTGGTTTCCGTTTTAGTTTGATTGTGCGTATTCCTTTTAATTTTTGCCTGGTCGGTTTCCGTGTAGGTATTTTCATGAGTTCAGCTTCGTTTTCTGATGTTTCAGTTTGCGGTGTTTCGTTGTGAATATTTGAATCAATTTTTGTGGGTACACTCTCCATTTTTTGTTTTGGTTTTGTCCTTTTTGGTGGTTGGTTCGTTTCTTGTTGGGTTTGTTTCTTTTGTTCCGTTACTAGTTCCATTGATTCGTCAGAGTCTGATTGGTATGTTCTCTGATATGCGGCTTGGCTGTCCTCCGATTCGTCGGTCGACAGTTCCCAGGTGTTTCGTTTTTTTCTAGGTGCTGGGTGAAACCCTCTTCCAGAACCCGTGTCGGTTTTTGACCGATTGCGAGTCTCGTGTGATTTTTTTGGAGTCAGTTTTTGCTTTTTTGAGTCTTGATTCGCGATATTTTCCGACGAGCTTTCGTCGCGTTGCCTAATCGACATGATTTGCGCGGGGTTTCTCGAAAGAGCGTCAGCAACGACGTTCAATTTTCCGGGTTTGTGTACAATATCGTAATCGTACCCGTTCAGGATTATTTCCCATCGTTGTAGCTGTTGCGGGATGTCGGGTTTGTTTTTTATGTACGTTAACGCTCTGTTGTCCGTGACAAGCGTAAAGCGTTTCCCATGTAAGTACATTTTGAAGTACTCTACCGCATTTACTATTGCGAGTAATTCTTTTTTTCATCGCGTCGTACGCGATTTCGGTTTTTTTCAATGCTCTCGAGTAGAACGCTATCGGATGGTCAAAGTCACCATGTTTCTGGCTAAGTACTGCGCCTATGGCGTAGTCTGATGCGTCTGTAGTGAGAGTGCAAGTTTTGTCGAAATCCGGATATTTTAGAACCGGTCGTTCGACGATTCTTGCTTTTAGGTACTCGAATACCGATTGGCATTCGTTTGTCCATACAAATTTCTCGGACTTTTTCAGTTGTACGGTTAGTGGAATAGGAATCTTCGCAAAGTCGCGGATAAACCGTCGGTAGTATCCAGCGAGTGCGACAAACTGCTTAATTCCTTTTTTGTCCTTGGGTATCGGGAAGTTCTCCACTGCGCGAATGTTGTGATTATTTGGTCTAACGCCATTTGAGGATATGATGTGTCCCAAATAGGTCACTTCTCTGTTTAGGAAGTGGCACTTCTCTGTTTGTAGCGTAAGCCCCGCTGAAGTTAACCGTTTTGCTAAGGCTTTGAATTTGTTTTCGTGTTCTGTGATGTCTCTTGCGTATATGACTATGTCGTCTAAATAGACGAATAAGTCTGTGCCTTGTAGTCCGGATAGTACGACATCCATCAACCTTTGAAAGGTTGCTGGCGCGTTTTTGAGTCCGAATGGCATTCGATGGTACTCGTAATGTCCATTCGGGGTTGAGAAAGCTGTTTTATGTTTATCGGCTGGGTGCATCTCGATTTGATAGAAACCGGACGCCAGATCGAATGTCGAGAAGTAACGGGCGTTACCCAACTGGTCCAATATATCAATGATATTTGGGAGTGGGTACGCGTCCGGCGTGGTTTCATCGTTGAGTTTTCGGAAGTCTATTACGATTCTCCATTTTTTGTTACCTTTCGAGTCCGGTTTTTTGGGAACGACCCAAACTGGAGAATTGTAAGGAGAAAGGGATGGTTGTATAATTCCCTTATCTAGCATATCGCTGACCTGATTTTGTATCTCCTTTTTGTGTACCTGTGGAGACCTATATTGTTTTGTGTTGATTGGTCTGTCATCCGTTGTATGGATCTCGTGTTTTGTTAGTGTCGTATGACCTAGCCGATCTCCGGGTAAACAAAATAGATGTTGGTATTTTGAGACCAATTCAAGCACGTGGTCTCTCTCTGTTTCGTTAAGGTGATCCAGTTGTAGAAGTGCTCGAAGGGCTTCGAGCCTGGATTGACCGTCTAATTGTATCGAGCATACCTCCGCACGGTTCTCATTCTGAGAATCGCGGTAGTCGCTCAATGTGAGATTATCGATCGGTTTTTCTGAGATTGCCTCTACCGGGATTAGCTCAACTGTCGGAATTTCTAGATTAATCTCGCAATTGTGCGAATTAATCGCGCAAAGATACGCGATTCCGTTGGTGTTTTTAACGAGCGCGTTACCCAAGTAAAGACGATAACCTACGTCCATTCTTGGGATATATCCCTCCTCGAGATCGGTTGGTTTTAGTCTGAAAGGTACAATAAGCTTTGACCTGCCAGGTATTGTTACTCGTTCGAAGCTCTCGAACGGAATTCGATAGCCAGCGAATGTTATGCAGGCTTCGCTATAAAGAATATCGGCTGGAGTCCCCCTGAAGAAGACGTCGCCGAGTATAGCGTCCTGCGTAATCGGGAAAAAGTCTTCCACTAGGTGGAACTCGACTTTAAATTCTTTAATTCTCAGGTAGCATCTACCGAGTGTTTTTGCTGTACCGTCTGTTATCCCGTTAAGCTCGTATCTTAGCGTCGGATCCACTTCCGTACGCAAGCCTAGGAATGATTGTTTTAACAGGTTTATTTCCGCTCCAGTATCGGCGAGAAACAAAGCCTGTTTAGTGAATAGATTTGGGGACTCTAAGGTCACCGTTGGTGGTCTGTGCCGGCGCGACAATCCTAAGTTAATTGTCGCTTTTCTAATAGTTATACTACCGTCTGTACTTTTTACATGATTAGTACTTACATATTTTACAAGTTCGGTTTCGGTTTGCGCCTTGTTTGCGTCTTTTATTAATTTGTCGTTGACGAGCGCTCCGGTGCCCTGCCTCCCGTCGCGCTGTCGCGAGAGGCGGATCTCTCGTTTTTTTGGAGTACGCGCTCGAAAATCTGCTCGATTTGCGCTGCATCGAGGCTCAACTGGTGATCTGATTTTCGCGAGTTTCGGCCGCTGCTCGGGTTCTGTCTTTCTCGCGAGTTTTCTCGGCTATTTCGGTCACGCGAATTGTCCCGATTATCTCGGTCGCGTGAGTTATTACGATAATTACGCTCTTGCGAATTGTTTCGGTTTTTTGATCGCGCGGATTGCTTTGTTGTGGGATATTTTGGTAATTGCGGTCCCACGAGTTGTTTTGTTGTGGGTTATTTTGGTAATTGTAGTCCCACGAGTTGTTTTGTTGTGGGTTGTTTTGATAATTGTGGTCCCACGAGTTGTTTTGTTGTGGGTTATTTTGGTAATTGTAATCCCACGAATTGCTTTGTTGTGGATTACTCTGATAATCGCCCGAGCTATCACGATAATTCCCGCGTGAATTGTCTCGATAGTTATTTCGCGGATTGTTGTGGTAGTTTCCGCGGGAATTGTTTTGGTAGTTTCCGCGTGAATTGTTACGAAAACCCCCGCGTGAATTATTTCGATAATTCTCGGGTGGTCCGTTTTGACAGTATCTGGGCGGATTATTTTGATAATTACCGCGTGAGTTGTTTTGGTAACCGCCACGAGTATTGTTCTGGAGATTTCCGCGAGAACTGTTTCGGAAATTTCCCGGCGAGTTGCTACGGTATTGGCGGCTGTTGATGCGTGTATTCGCGTTTTCGCGAAGTTGTTGCACGGCGTAGCATTCTGATGTTGAATGCGTAGGGTTTTTGCGGTGGACTTCGCAAAATTTTAGTCCGTTGTTGTCGGTTAGTTGCGTAAACCAAAGTTTCGCTTTTTCTGGGCTTTTGTCCCTAGTTTCCGATTTATCGCTTTTTCGTCCCTGGTGTATGTTTTGTCTACGGACAAGTTCGTTTTCGATGTTTAGTGCTTCGTCGACTGCGTTGTCGAGGGTTAAAAAATCTTTGTGCATAATAATATTCGCATTTTGATCGAAAAGACCGCGAATAAAAGCTGATATAACGGTTCGTCGAACTTCGTCGGTGCGGTTATGCAGATTCTGCTGCTGATTTTCCGCTCGATAGACCTCTTTTAACCTGTTTTCGATTTTAGTCGCGATTTTTCGCGTGCTCGTCGCGTAATCGAGTACCGACTCGTTATAATTTTGTGAATTTTATTTTTAATCTAGTTCGAGGTCCGATAATTCCACCGGTTTTTCGAGCGCATTTCTGAGATCTCTCAGGAGTGGCTCTAACGTGTTGTACGTTTTCGCATCGGCCATATCGGCGGCAACTCCTGACAGCTTGAGCTGTATAATTTCCAGGAGCTAGATCAGGTCATGTTCGGGTAAGATTTTCGCAGCTTTATTGCAAGCGCGTATAAAATCGTTGAGTGGCACATTTTTGCCATTGAAGCTCGGTATAAGATTCTGCACATCGCGCAGAGTTATCGAGCTGTTCGGCATTATGTTGGGTACGGGATTATCGTTGTCTTCATTGACCATTCTTACCTTTGGTTTCTCGGACAATGCTGAGCGGAAAAAGCTATTCGCGCTACTTGTTCGTGTGCGCCGAGGCCGTTTCGGCGGACTTATTTTTAATTTTTTTTTGTAAACTAAGAAAAGAGAAATGTTATTTTTTTTCCTCTTTTTATTTATTCGTTAATATATAGCAAAAATAGCTGTTAATTATTATTGTGTTGTATTGTTGTATAGTATTTATTGTTGTTTAGTTTTTATTATTATTGCTATTACTGCTACTGTCACTATTAGGGGTTGCAAATTGTTACAGGGTTTCACTCAGGAAACCGCAAGAAAAATGTGAAGTTAATGTTTTCCATTTTGGTTTTTTTTTGTTTTTCTCTTCTTTCTTTTTTTTATGTATAATCGTTTGCTTGTTTCCGAGTTTTTTTCTTTTTTTTTGTTTGTTAAAACAAAAATATATTTGTATTGTTGTATTGTTCTTAATTGCGTCCCCGAAGGGTTACAAGGGTTCCATCTCCTGTACATTTCTCCTTTACATTTCCTTTTCTCCCTTTACACATGTTTCCTCTCTCCGCTCACGATTTACAATTTTTCGTTTGCTTGTTTCCGAGTTTTTTTCTTTTTTTTTGTTTGTTAAAACAAAAATATATTTGTATTGTTGTATTGTTCTTTATTGCGTCCCCGAAGGGTTACAAGGGTTCCATCTCCTGTACATTTCTCCTTTACATTTCCTTTTCTCCCTTTACACATGTTTCCTCTCTCCGCTCACGATTTACAATTTTTCCGATTCCACTCTCATACTTTCCGCTCATGTTCTCTCACATTCTCCTCTTACCTTTCTTTTAACCTTTACCATTCCTTTTGCTTATTTCTTTATTTCTACCTTCTTACATTTGTACACTTTCTTATTTCTCTCTCCTGCCCTACATTTGTACACTTTCTTATTTCTCTCTCCTGCGCTCTCTCCTGCCGCGCTCGCCTTGCCCGTATGCTCCGCTCGCCTCTCTCTCTCTCTCTCTCTCTCTCTCTCTCTCTCTCTCTCTCTCTCTCTCTCTCTCCTCTCCCTCTCCCTCTCCCTCTCCCTCTCCCTCTCCCTCTCCCTCTCCCTCTCCCTCTCCCTCTCCCTCTCCCTCTCCCTCTCCCTCTCCCTCTCCCTCTCCCTCTCCCTCTCCCTCTCCCTCTCCCTCTCCCTCTCCCTCTCCCTCTCCCTCTCCCTCTCCCTCTCCCTCTCCCTCTCCCTCTCCCTCTCCCTCTCCCTCTCCCTCTCCCTCTCCCTCTCCCTCTCCCTCTCCCTCTCCCTCTCCCTCTCCCTCTCCCTCTCCCTCTCCCTCTCCCTCTCTCTCTCTGTGAGTATACTGTCGCTTGTTTGCGCGCTGCGCTGTCTTTTGAACCTTATTTCTGCCGCTCTCTGCCTTCGGGCTGCTTCTTTCAGGACAGTGCAAGCTAAAAGCTACTTTTCACCTGGAATAGATCAAATCCACGCCATCCATTCTTATAGAGGTGTATCCAGACGAAAAGCGGCGTCTTTTTCTCTAACCTCACTTCTGGAATTTGGCCTTGAAATTTTCACCTGTCATCGGTTGCTGGACTGCGCATGCGCCTTGTTGACTTCTACTTGCTTCCGGACCTTCCGGCGCATGCGCCTCTTCGCCTTCAGCCAGCTTCTACTCTTACCAGCGCCACGGGCACATCTGCGGCGGCTTCGTAACTAACTCCCCAGCACGGTGGATAAAGAAGACACCGTTCATCTATACTTTACTAGTGTGCTAACTGCATGCCTTCCTCCGCGTGTTTCAAATGCACTAAAAACATTGCTGGAAATAGCCTATTTTGTGCAGTGTGCTATAAAACTTTTCATCCGGGCTGCTGTAAGTCATATATCCGATATAGAAACGCGAGCGGGTGTTGTAAGAAATCTTTCAGTCTGTTGCGTGAAGACAATTCTCAACCTGCGTCTAATATGAGTCCGCCGCCTACTGTACCGGCCAGTACTAGCCAACCAGCTAATTGCGATATGCTACTTCAGCAAATTATCTCTCAACTTAAAGCATCAGATGCAAAAATGGATACATTCATAAAGAAGCAATCGGAAACTAATGCGAAAATGGATGCTTTTATAATCGATCAACTTGAAACGAACAAGGACATCGCTGATAAAGTCAGTGTGCCACCGAATTTATTTTAAAAAGTTGAAGAGCATGACTCTATAGTCAGCCAGCTAAGACGCGAGATTGAGCAGCTTAAATCTTTGAACATCCAACCTCATCGCGACAGTAATTCCACTGATATAATATTAGCAGGCGTCCCTCGTGATATTACTGATAGCACTGATCAAATCATCTCCCAAGTGTTTCATGCTCTGGAGATCGATAACCTTGCTGCCGACGTCCTTAGTGTTCGGTCTATGGATCGTAAGCCGCCAGCCGGGACTAGTACACAATCTGTCGCCCAGGTATCTCCGTTGCAGTAGTTCGTTATTTTCCTAAAGTCGTCGCAAATTCGTGATTTCATTATCGACAAAAAGCGTACCAAGCGTGATCTGTTAGTCAAAAAGGTATTCAATTTACAACACGAAGGCAAAGTCTACATTAACGAGCTGCTTCGCACGGATAAATATAATTTATTTAGGCGCACTAAAATCAAGGCGAATGCGACAGGGCACAAATACGTGCGGGTGCGATCGGGAAACATTTTGGTTAGGCAGGGCGACGGAACTCCTGTCATCCGTATTAACTCGGACATTGACCTTACGCAGCTCATCTGACGTCCTTCTGAGCTATCAACTCGAAGCGTTAACACCTGTAAATCTTCATTAAAATTTGCTTAATTTAATGCCAACTCCCTTATAGGGCATATTGACTTTATTCGTCTGTATTTCGAGACGCACTTTTATCACGTAAGTAGACAGCAGTACCTATAAGTAAAGATGGCCGCCGTCGGACGGGGCAGTGGTGGGGGTCGGTTTTCGTCAGTACCTATAAGTAAAGATGGCCGCCGTTGGACGGGCAGTGGTGGGGGTAAGTTTTCGTCAGTACCTTTGAGTAAAGATGGCCGCCGGTGGTGGGGGTGCTGCCGGGCCGCGAGGCCCGGCTGTTCGGCCCGAGGGTGGTTATGTCTCCCCCTCCCCCCTGCCCCGCACCTCGGTAGGGTGGTAGAGGGTGGTCAGGGTGAAAGGGTAGCGGAGCTGTTGCGTTGGCGGGTGGGGGAGAGAAAGAGAGAGAGAGAGAGAGAGAGAGAGAGAGAGAAAGTGTGGCGGGGAGGGAGCGAGAGTGAAAGTGAAACGGCGGTGGTGGAGCGCGCGGGACAGCTGGTGACGGTGTATCGTCGAGTCGCGCCATCTTGGATTTTCCAAGAGGTGGTTAGTGTCGGGCCCAACGTACCTCTCTTTGTCTAATGCGCGTAAGGCTTTCTCCCGAGGGTAGCTCGATGTTTTACGTGAGCTAGCTTGGTCGAGCGGTCTAAGGCGCTGAACTCATGGGTCGTTTTCCTTGAAAGTGCGAGTTCGATTCCCGTATGGAAAAATGTTTTTATTTTTATTTTTTTCAGCTTATTCAGAAAATATATGAATGAAAGGTGGGAAGGTAAGTAAAAATAGTTTTGTTATATATTTTTGTAAAATTTGCATGTTTATTCTTAAATTTAGTTGTACGGTTTTAATGTATACAAATTTTCATTCTTATATCTACGTGTACATTTTTCTTTGCACGTATATTTTTATGTATATGAATCTTGATAATTCATGTGAATCTTCGGTAATTCATCTCTAAGGCAGTTCTTTTATACGAGCCACCACTGTACGGAAAATGTATTCATGATGAATGCCTAATAATTCTTTGGCGATCAACCGCTGTTTGTCGTTCGTTTCTTCATCTTCTCCGTAGATACCTCGTCGGGTTTTCAGGGCTAAAGTTATGCCTTCATCCATCATATATTTGAACGCGATTGACGAGACTTTTTCTCTTGTAGCACTATTCCAGTCCTGTATCGGAGTCTCACAACTAATTTCCTCAACAATAATATCTCTGATCTCTCTCACGAGCTCAAGTTCGTTTTTAAGTAAATGAATTCTATGATATATGCATTCACTCAGCATAACGAGTCCCTTGTACGTTGTTTTTTGGAAGAGAATACCCTCGGGGTACGTATTCTTGGGTCTTTTGTTCCGCTGATTCTGTGTTTCTTCGGCACCAAAGTTTTTCTTCGCTGAGTCTTTTATTTCCAATAAAATAGCTTTTTCGTTGTAAGCCGTCGTAAAACTTATTTTCTGGCGGTCAAGCGGATTCATATTCGGCGCTCGATTGTTGGCAGAGCCTTTTTCTGCATTGAACCACGGGGTAATAATTGTCATCCGCTCGCAGAGTTGATGCCACTCGACGGCGTTGAAGGAAATCCCTGCCGCGTGACGGCCGGAGAATTTTATTGCCACCTCGAAGTCGTGTCCGTTTACTATCTCAAGTCCCACCGTGACCATCTTACTACCCGAGGTATTCAGGCTGTATGTTGTGGATAATAACATTGCCTTGTTCAAAGGCTGCCAGCCAGTTACAGGGTCAAGCGTATTGTTTTCTCCGCGAACTCGCTTCGACTTGGGCTTCGCCGTAGTATTTACAACGGAAGACGGAGAAAGTATTCCCGATGCCAATAATTTTTTCTGGGCTGCCTTCACAACGTCGGTAAAATTTTCCATTTTTTGCTCACTATGTTTTTGGAGGATATTTGAGAGAACGATGCTACACTGACCAAGTCGTGGGGGCGTAATGACTCGGGGGTGAAGGCCCGCTCGAGGGCTAGAGCCGGAGAAAGTGATGCAATTTTCCGGGAGAAGGGATGAAGACACGCCTCAGAGATGCTGTTGTCTAAGGTGGGGGTGCACGCGCTGCATTGGGCCTTGGAGGCTGTGTAGACCACCCGCGACGAATCTCTCTCTGTCTAGACTTTTCCGAAGTGACACAACTCTTCCCAAGATTGGTGCATTCCAATACAGGCGTGTCACTACACAAACGCTTGAGGAAAAAAAAAAAACCGAAAATTTACAGCTATGCGTAACAGTCGATGGTCAAGCGTTGAAAGACGAGGACAAACTTCCACAGGGAAGAAAATTAAATGAAAAAGAAAGTAAAATGCTAGACACAGGGTAGAATGAGACGCTCTAGCCTTTACAACACTGGAGGGTTGCGCGCCTGTTAAGACGCCGCGTAGGTGCAATAAAATACTTAAGCAGGGATACTCTCTGCCCCGCACCTTTCGAGTACAATTTTTATAGTACGTAGTCCGAAGGGTTTTTTTCTCCCTAGTGTTTCGGAATGCCAGAAAAAATTAGAAAAGGATAGTTTTAACTAGCCAGTGACAGTTCTCGGACCATTGCAGATAAGTGGGGAGGAAAACTATAAGATTGCGAGTTTTCCAGAAATGTACATTATTTCGTGTACGCATTCGAGCCGGAACACTGTTAGCAGTTTCAGTTAGTGGTGCTAAGTTCTGTTGTTACATTTTTGTTTGCGAACCTTCTTTGATAAACCGGATAAAATGGTCGATGCCGCGATTCGAGGAATTGTTCGGGAGGTGGTGATGGTGTTGGAGGAAAACCCCTCGTTGACCGTAGAAAATTTACTAGCACGCTCTAGTGATAGAGCATTAAAGTGTTTGCGTCATGATGCCTTGATTACGCGATTCAAGGCTCTTGTGGGTTACCTCTCGGTGAAAAGTGTTTTAAAATTATATAACGCAGGCAAATTCAGTGCGAGCCTTGACGTTTTAAAGATTGTGCGTGCGATGGTTAACCGTTCTCGGAATGTTTCGCCAAGAGATGTCGCCGCTCTTAACGAAGAGATCGCTCAGTTTGGTAAGAATAACTTTTTTTCCAATGTTTAAATAAAATGTCAGTGTTCAGCCATTTTTCTTTTTGTGTACACTACTACTTTGCGCTACACTACTGATCATCTCGAAAAGATTGTCAAAATGAAACTCCGTCACGGGCCTGTACGAAATACCTACAGGACCCCGTGTAAACGCTGCGCTTCGAAATTCGATACCAATCATGTCAGTAGGCTCGCTGCCACTAACTAGAAGAGTATGAATTTCTTTCATCGCCGACTCTAGCCACTCAACTACGCCCACATCTGCCGCCGGTTCGCGAATCTTAAACGTAATAGTCGACCCCATACTCTTCAATTTATTAAAGTATCGTCGCTTCTCTACGCGGTGGAAAATTCTCGACTCACCGGACAATGGAGTTTGCGCCTCTTGGAGATACTCTGAGAACGTTGGAGACTGCGGTGTCGGAGGCTGCGGCGTCGGAGGCTGCGGCGTTGGAGGCTGCGGAGGCTGTGATGATGGGACGAAATCATCGTCATCATCATCATTACTCTCCGGAGTTATGATGTTGTGAGGTAGCTGTACTGTAGGCGGCGTTGTTCGGTGCGATGGACCAGCGACGGGCTCGTCGATCCACGCGTCGGACTCCATCGGTTGCGCGTTCGATGTAGAATCATCGTCGGTATCGTCATCGCTCTCCCGAATGATCGTACCGCGTGTCTGTTGACTCGGCTCGTCCACCAGTCCACACCCTACTTGCGACGAGGTTGCTCGAGTCTGCGAACCCTGGGACACAAGAACCTGGCGATGATCCTCCTCTGTATCATCATCAATGATCGACAAATTAATCGTCGCATCGAGGAGGTCCTCGAAATGCGTCGATACTGTGGAAAAAAAGAAAAAAAAAACATTAATTATATTTATTTTCAATATTGCAAAGTTATTAATTGTAAAGTTATTAACAAAATAAAATTTGTAGTCATTTCTTTTACCATTACTGGTCGATCTCTCTAGGCGGCTGACATCGGCGTGCCCGGATGTCCCTAGACACTTTGAGTCATTCCCCCATAGAGACTCGTGTATTTCGGCGACAGTTCGAAGACTGTTGCTGCGAGACATCTCACTAGCAGCGCGTACAGCCTCCGCAGCAGCTTTTGCATAGTCCGCGGCCTTCCGACGCGCTTTCTCTCGGGCTGCACAAACCCGTTCAGCTTCGGCAACAATTCTTGCAGCTTCCGCATCAAGTGCGGAAGCTGCGGCAGCAGCGTTCTCGGCCTCTTCCGTTAAACTCTGCGCTTCTACATTTTACAAAAGGGAAAACGCCAGAATTACACAAAAAGAAAAATGGCTGAACACTGACATTTTATTTAAACATTGGAAAAAAGTTATTCTTACCAAACTGAGCGATCTCTTCGTTAAGAGCGGCGACATCTCTTGGCGAAACATTCCGAGAACGGTTAACCATCGCACGCACAATCTTCAAAACGTCAAGGCTCGCACTGAATTTGCCTGCGTTATATAATTTTAAAACACTCTTCACCGAGAGGTAACCCACAAGAGCCTTGAATCGCGTAATCAAGGCATCATGACGCAAACACTTTAATGCTCTATCACTAGAGCGTGCTAGTAAATTTTCTACGGCCAACGAGGAGTTTTCCTCCACCATCACCACCTCCCGAACAATTCCTCGAATCGCGGCATCGACCATTTTATCCGGTTTATCAAAGAAAGTTCGCAAACAAAAATGTAACAACAGAACTTAGCACCACTAACTGAAACTGCTAACAGTGTTCCGGCTCGAATGCGTACACGAAATAATGTACATTTCTGGAAAACTCGCAATCTTATAGTTTTCCTCCCCACTTATCTGCAATGACCCGAGAACTGTCGGTGGCTAGTTAAAACTATCCTTTTCTAATTTTTTCTGGCATTTCGAAACACTAGGTAGAAAAAAACCCTTCGGACTACGTACTATAAAAATTTTACTCGAAAGGTGCGGGGGCAGAGAGTATCCCTGCTTAAGTATTTTATTGCACCTACGAGGCGTCCTAACAGGCGCGCAACCCTCCAGTGTTGTAAAGGCTAAAGTGGCTCATTGTACCCTGTGTCTAGCATTTTACTTTCTTTTCATTTAATTTTCTTCCCTGTGGAAGTTTTTTCTTGCCTCTCAGCGCTTGACCATCGACTGTCGCGAATAGCTGTAAATTTTCAGTTTTTTTTTGTTTTTTTCCTCAAGCGTTTGTGTATTGACACGCCTGTATTGGAATGCACCAATCTTGGGAAGAGTTGTGTCACTTCGGAAAAGTCTAGACAGAGAGAGATTCGTCGCGGGTGGTCTACACAGCCTCCAAGGCCCAATGCAGCGCGTGCACCCCCACCTTAGACAACAGCATCCCTGAGGCGTGTCTTCATCCCTTCTCCCGGAAAATTGCATCACTTTCTCCGGCTCTAGCCCTCGAGCGGGCCTTCACCCCCGAGTCATTACGCCCCCACGACTTGGTCAGTGTAGCATCGTTCTCTCAAATATCCTCCAAAAACATAGTGAGAAAAAATGGAAAATTTTACCGACGTTGTGAAGGCAGCCCAGAAAAAATTATTGGCATCGGGAATACTTTCTCCGTCTTCCGTTGTAAATACTACGGCGAAGCCCAAGTCGAAGCGAGTTCGCGGAGAAGAAAATACGCTTGACCCTGTAACTGGCTGGCAGCCTTTGAGCAAGGCAATGTTATTATCCACAACATGCAGCCTGAATACCTCGGGTAGTAAGATGGTCACGGTGGGACTTGAGCTAGTAAACGGACACGACTTCGAGGTGGCAATAAAATTCTCTGGCCGTCACGCGGCAGGGATTTCCCTCAACGCCGTCGAGTGGCATCAACTCTGCGAGCGGATGACAATTATCACCCCGTGGTTCAATGCAGAAAAAGGCTCTGCCAACAATCGAGCGCCGAATATGAATCCGCTTGACAGCCAGAAAATAAGTTTTACGACGGCTTACAACGAAAAAGCTATTTTATTGGAAATAAAAGACTCAGCGAAGAAAAACTTTGGTGCCGAAGAAACACAGAATCAGCGGAACAAAAGACCCAAGAATACGTACCCCGAGGGTATTCTCTTCCAAAAAACAACGTACAAGGGACTCGTTATGCTGAGTGAATGCATATATCATAGAATTCATTTACTTAAAAACGAACTTGAGCTCGTGAGAGAGATCAGAGATATTATTGTTGAGGAAATTAGTTGTGAGACTCCGATACAGGACTGGAATAGTGCTACAAGAGAAAAAGTCTCGTCAATCGCGTTCAAATATATGATGGATGAAGGCATAACTTTAGCCCTGAAAACCCGACGAGGTATCTACGGAGAAGATGAAGAAACGAATGACAAACGGCGGTTGATCGCCAAAGAATTATTAGGCATTCATCATGAATACATTTTCCGTACAGTGGTGGCTCGTATAAAAGAACTGCCTTAGAGATGAATTACCGAAGATTCACATGAATTATCAAGATTTATATACATAAAAATATACGCGCAAAGAAAAATGTACACGTAGATATAAGAATGAAAATTTGTATACATTAAAACCGTACAACTAGATTTAAGAATAAACATGCAAATTTTACAAAAATATGTAACGGCCCCTGCCTAACAATTTCATCTTTTTAACTTTGAATATTTATTCGAGCGTATCGATACGGAGTTTCCGTTCGATACGCTCTTCAAAGAAGCCCTTCAGGCTATCGCGCATCCGGACCGCCGTGAGCGTCCGCATATCTAGCTTAGACTAAACATCCCTTGCCTCTTCGACTACTCATTCATTTCTTTGTAACAGCGAGCGCGAAGCCTTCAGCTTCACGCCCGCTTCTTCAGTCCAGCCTGAGCTCTCGACCGGTACACTCTCCGTTGCTCTTAAACTGTCAATTCGCTGCGACTAATAAACCTACATATATAAATCATCTCGCCTCAATCATTCATCAACACCTGCACCGCCAAGCTGTTACATTGGTGTCAGAAGTGGCGCTACCACTCAAACACGTCCACACATTAAAAAAAAAAAAAAATCTTTTTCTTTCAAAAATAAAAAAATTTCACCCTGACGCGACAACCGTGCTCGAGCCGCGCTCGCACGGATAAACTAAACCGGACCGTGAAAAAAAAAAAAAACAAAAGTGAAAAGTGATACAACAAAAAAAAAACAGTGAAACGAAGGAAATAACAAAAAACAGTGAAAATACGAAAGTGAAACAAAAAAAAACAATACAGTGGAAAAAAAATAGTGCCAAGACACTTTACAAATAATAAATAATTTTAACATTAAATATATATATATATATAGACATTTAGTAAATAATAACTAATACAAACAATAATAATAATATTAATAGTGGAAAAAAAAGAGAACGACAAAGGATTTTGAGTGCTGAGGGAGCGTCGAGCTGTCATCGAACTGTCGCGTCGATCCACCGCCGCGGTGATCCGCCGCACCGACGCGACCCGTCCTACCGACCGCCGAGGAAACCCTCACGCAGCAGCAGCGGCAGTGACCGACGATACCACCAGCGAGCCGTCATCGACCGTGGCATCGACCCACCACGGCCGTGATCCGCCGCACCGACGCGACCCGTCCTGCCCACCACTGATGCACCATACGCCACCGGGAGAAACCCCGAGAATATAGAAGGAAGGAAGGAAGGACGAAAACGAATAATAATAATAATAATCCGGGAATAAATCCATGATACTAGTGTTCCTTATCAGCGTGGTAACGTAAGTACCAATATATATATATATTTTTAATTCTGTAAAAAAAAAAGAAAGAAAAAAAGGCGTAGAAAAAAAAAGATTATCTTTTCTCGAGGGGAAAGACCATATATAAACATAATACTTTTTCTCAAAAGAGAATTAGTATCCCGCGGGAACCGAGCGCCGACAGCTGGCGCGACGCGTGTCAGTGGCGTACGACCGTCGAGAGCATGTGACACACACATGCAATAAATTCATAACAATTTCCCTATTCCTTTTCATAATAATAATTTAAAAAAAGAGGTCATAATAATAAAAAAAAAGAAGAAAGAGAAAACAATAACGCGCCTCATACCAGACAGCGGTGAATATATATATATACACATAAATAATTCCTTTTTATATAAATAAAATAAATAATTCGTTTCTTTTCTTTAACTTTCAAATTTTTTCTTTTGGACAACAACTCAAAACATATTCACACAAATAATAAGTAATTAATCAAAAAAAAAATATATATAATTTTTTTTTTTAACAAAAAAAAACTCGGAATCAAACAAACGATTAGTTTTGTGTCAATTTTTCTCTCTTAAAAAATAAATAAAGTAAAAATATATACACATTTATAAAAAGAAGGAAAACAAAATGGAAAACATTAACTTCACATTTTTCTTGCGGTTTCCTGAATGAAACCCCGTAACAATTTGCAACCCCAAATAGTGATAATGGAGAAAACTAAACAACAATAAATACTATACAACAATACAATACAATAATAATTAATAGCTATTTTTGCTATATATCAGACAAATAAATTTAAAAAAAAAAGGGGAAAAAAATATATAACATTTCTTTTTTCTTAATTTTACAAAAAATTAAAAAGCGAGGCAATTAAAAAGCGAGGCAAACAGTGATCAGAACTTTCATTCGCGGATTAGCCGACCAAATCGGAAATGTCATCATGTCAAAAAATTTTCTAACCCTCGAAGAAGCGATCGATGAGGCATTAAACATCGAAAATGAACTCGTTCGTAGGCAAGCTATGCACCAAACATCAAAACGCGACAAATCGGAAACCAGGGATAAAAGTCCAGAAAAAGCCAGGGTCCGATTTACTCAGAGTTCCGACAGGGGACTTAGATTTTGCGAAATCCACCGCGAAAACCCAACGCATTCAACATCGGAATGCTACGCCGTGCAACAACTTCGCGAAAACACGAATACACGCATCAACAGCCGCCAATACCGTAACAACTCACCGGGAGATTTCCGAAACGGTTCTCGCGGAAATCTCCAGAACAATACTCGTGGCGGTTATCAAAATAATTCACGCGGTAATTATCAGAATAATTCGCCCAGCTACTATCAAAACAGACCACCCGGGAATTATCAAAATAATTCACGCGGGGGTTTCCGTAACAATTCACGCGGAAACTATCAAAGCAATTATCAAAACAATTCCCGCGGAAACTACCACAATAATCCGCGAAATAACTATCGGGACAATTCACGCGAAAATTATCGTGACAGCTCGGGCAATTATCAAAATAACCCACAACAGAACAACTCGTGGGACTACAATTACCAAAATAACCCACAACAGAACAACTCGTGGGACCGCAATTACCAAAATATCCCGCAACAAAGCAATCCGCGCGATCAAAACAACCGAAACAATTCGCAAGAGCGTAATTATCGTAATAACTCACGCGACCGAGATAATCGGGACAATTCGCGTGACCGAAGTAGCCGAGACAACTCGCGAGAAAGACAGAACCCGAGCAACGGCCGAAATTCACGAAAATCAGACCATCAGTCGAGCCTCGATGCAGCGCAAACCGAGCAGATTTTCGAGCGCGTACTCCAAAAAAACGGGGGATCCGCCTCTCGCGACAGCGCGACGGGAGGCAGGACACCGGAGCGCTCGTC
Source organism: Exephanes ischioxanthus (assembly GCA_958510785.1). Classification (NCBI taxonomy): domain Eukaryota; kingdom Metazoa; phylum Arthropoda; class Insecta; order Hymenoptera; family Ichneumonidae; genus Exephanes; species Exephanes ischioxanthus. The sequence continues at coordinate 17,418,715 of OY294025.1, read as the reverse complement.
AACGACAAATTAATAAAAGACGCAAACAAGGCGCAAATCGAAACCGAACTTGTAAGATATGTAGGTACTAATCATGTAAAAAGTACAGACGGTAGTATAACTATTAGAAAAGCGACAATTAAATTAGGATTGTCGCGCCGGCACAGACCACCAACGGTGACCTTAGAGTCCCCAAACCTATTCACTAAACAGGCTTTGTTTCTCGCCGACACTGGAGCGGAAATAAACCTGTTAAAACAATCATTCCTAGGCTTGCGTACGGAAGTGGATCCGACGCTAATATACGAGCTTAACGGGATAACAGACGGTACAGCAAAAACACTCGGTAGATGCTACCTGAGAATTAAAGAATTTAAAGTCGAGTTCCACCTGGTGGAAGACTTTTTCCCGATTACGCAGGACGCTATACTCGGCGACGTCTTCTTCAGGGGGACTCCAGCCGATATTCTTTATTATTATAGCGAAGCCTGCATAACATTCGCTGGCTATCGAATTCCGTTCGAGAGCTTCGAACGAGTAACAATACCTGGCAGGTCAAAGCTTATTGTACCTGTCAGACTAAAACCAACCGATCTCGAAGAGGGATATATCCCAAGAATGGACGTAGGTTGTCGTCTTTACTTGGGTAACGCGCTCGTTAAAAACACCAACGGAATCGCGTATCTTTGCGCGATTAATTCGCACAATTGCGAAATTAATCTAGAAATTCCGACAGTTGAGCTAATCCCGGTAGCGGCAATCTCGAAAAAACCAATCAATAATCTCACATTGAGCGACTACCACGGTTCTCAAAATGAGAACCGTGCGGAGGTGTGCTCGATACAATTAGACGGTCAATCCAGGCTCGAAGCCCTTCGAGCACTTCTACAACTGGATCACCTTAACGAAACAGAGAGAGACCACGTGCTTGAATTGGTCTCAAAATATCAACATCTATTTTGTTTACCCGGAGATCGGCTAGGTCATACGACACTAACAAAACACGAGATCCATACAACGGATGACAGACCAATCAACACAAAACAATATAGGTTTCCACAGGTACACAAAAAGGAGATACAAAATCAGGTCAACGATATGCTAGACAAGGGAATCATACAACCATCCCTTTCTCCTTACAATTCTCCAGTTTGGGTCGTTCCCAAAAAACCGGACTCGAAAGGTAACAAAAAATGGAGAATCGTAATAGACTTCCGAAAACTCAACGATAAAACCACGCCAGACGCGTACCCACTCCCAAATATCATTGATATATTGGACCAGTTCGGTAACGCCCGTTACTTCTCGACATTCGATCTGGCGTCCGGTTTCTATCAAATCGAGATGCACCCAGCTGATAAACATAAAACAGCTTTCTCAACCCCGAATGGACATTACGAGTACCATCGAATGCCATTCGGACTCAAAAACGCGCCAGCAACCTTTCAGAGGTTGATGGATGTCGTACTATCCGGACTACAAGGCACAGACTTATTCGTCTATTTAGACGACATAGTCATATACGCAAGAGACATCACAGAACACGAAAACAAATTCAAAGCCTTAGCAAAACGCTTAACTTCAGCGGGGCTAACCCTACAAACAGAGAAATGCCACTTCCTAAACAGAGAAGTGACCTATTTGGGACACATCATATCCTCAGATGGCGTTAGACCAAATACTCACAACATCCACGCAGTAAAAAACTTTCCGATACCGAAAGACAAAAAAGGAATTAAGCAGTTTGTCGCACTCGCTGGACACTACCGACGGTTTATCCGCGACTTTGCGAAGATTGCTATTCCACTAACAGTACAACTGAAAAAATCTGAAAAATTTGTATGGACAAACGAATGCCAATCGGTATTCGAGTACCTAAAAGCAAGAATCGTCGAACGACCGGTTCTAAAATATCCGGATTTCGACAAAACTTGCACTCTCACCACGGACGCGTCAGACTACGCAATAGGCGCGGTACTTAGTCAAAAACACGGTGACTTTGACCATTCGATAGCGTTCTACTCGAGAGCATTGAAAAAAACTGAAATCGCGTACGACGCGATGAAAAAAGAATTACTCGCAATAGTAAATGCGGTAGAGTACCTTAAAATGTACTTATACGGGAAACGCTTTACGCTCGTCACGGACAACAGAGCGTTAACGTACATAAAAAACAAACCCGATATCCCGCAACAGCTACAACGATGGCAAATAATCCTGAACGGGTACGATTACGATATCGTACACAAACCCGGAAAATTGAACGTCGTTGCTGACGCTCTTTCGAGAAATCCCGCGGAAATCATGCCAATCAGGCAACGCGAGGAGAGTTCATCTGAAAACGCAAAACATCAGGAGACAAAAAAGCAAAAACTGTCTCCCGAACCGCCGCATCAGACTCGCGGACGGTCAACAACCGACACGGGTTCTGGAAACCCAGCACCTAGGAAAAAACGAAACACCTGGGGACTGTCGACCGACGAATCGGAGGACAGCCAAGCCGCGTATCAGAGAACATACCAATCAGACTCTGACGAATCAATGGAACTAGTAACGAAACAGAAGAAACAAACCCAACAAGAAACGAACCAACCACCAAAAAGGACAAAATCAAAACAAAAAACGGAGAGTGTACCCACAAAAAACGATTTAATAATAGATACCGAAACATCAATCTCGGAATTATCCGACAACGAAGGCGAACTCATTCAACCAATAAAGAAAATAGTTGAAGAGCTGAACTCAAAGGAGAATACGCAACCACAATGGCGACTCTCCAAACGTCCAGTGGATACAACGGACGAGGAAGGAAATAGGCAACAACCACGCAAACAAATTAGGAAACGAGATGATACTGAAATAAAATATAAGTATACAGACATAGACGATAGTACAACGGAAGAAGAGCAGGAAAACAAGAGCCCAACGAGGCCACAAAAGACAAAGAGCCCAACGAGGCCACAAAAAACAAAGAGCCCAATGAGGCCACAAAAAACAAAGAGCCCAACGAGGCCACAAAAAGCAGAAAGCCCAACGAGGCCACGAAAAACAAAAAGCCCATCGAGGCAACAAAAAGCAGAAAGCCCAACGAGGCCAAATAAAATAGAAAGCTTATCGCAGCTAAACAAAAACGAGTTTCGTGAAAAAGTCAGCCCTGACGGGGCAACCGGCCACGTATACGGTGACAAAAGCGAAAAAACCAATAGATCCAAAAATAAGAACGACAACCAAAAGGCGAAAAATAAGGAAAACCACACGGAACACGAAACGGAATCCGAGAACGAGAACGCTGGCAAACCACCTGTCCAGCCGACCTTTAGGTCACCACCCTCAGTTCCGGCACAGAAACCCAACGATCTACGGAAAGACGAAAATAGCGAAAAACGGACGATACCACCGAACTTCCGTTCACCACCCGCAACTTTAGAATCTCGGGAAACTGCGAAATCAAAGCAACCGAAGAAACGATTGCCCGAACCAGTCAAAAAGCGAACAAAAAAGACGCCAAAAGAACCGACTAGGCGTAGTGAAAGGTTGGCAAATAAACAATCGAAAATACCCGATACTCAGCCCAAAAACCTACCAACTACGAAAAACTTAAACGATCCTGAGAATCTGTCACCCGAAGTGACAGACGAATACTGGGATTCTAAAATCACGCGCAGCACCCGCAAAACAAAAAATCCACAACGAGAAACAAGAACTCGATTCCAACTTCCGCATTCAACATCATCAGACTCAGATCCACAACCATCACCACAATTAACAACAGAATATTGGGACTGCAGAGTAACTTACACCGACGATATAATACCAGAAACTCCAACCCAACCAGATCCTGAGGATGCACAATTAAAAACACAATCACCTGTGCCAATGTCACCTGAAATGACACAGGACTATTGGGACTCAAAAGTCACGAACACTCCCGATAAAACACCACCGATGGAACAAACCATCGATCCACAAATCAAACAGCCAAACACAGTGCCGAGTACTCCACCAGAACAACCAGTCGCCATACCAGGGTGCTCATGGCAAATTGACGACTATACACCAGAACAATCAGTCGCCATACCAGGGTGCTCACAGCAAATCGACGACAGCACACCATCAATGGACATCGAACCAACATTCAGATCACCAACGTGGATTCCACACGAAACAACAGATTCGAAATCAGACGAATCGCGACCAATTATATCAAACCGAAACCCAGAACAAGCATTAACAAACCAATACCATCAAATGTCGCCATCGTCAAAAAGTGATTCTGACAACGATTCAGCGTATCAACCATCGCAATATCAACGAAAACGTCTAACACTACAAACTCCACCAGCAACAAGGGGATCAACGATAACAGAAGACGTACAACTAAAAAATAATATCGTGGTAACGCAGGAAAACATCCTAGCGCAGGAAGATAATATAGCTCACTTCCTGTCAGCCGACGGTGTCATGGACACAATGGTCTCAAAAATACTTGCGGAAAAGGGTAAACTCACCCAATCGGTATTTTCGCAGTCCAATCCCGGAATCGGACATATTTTCGTCACACACGACAAAACGCTACGATACTTTACGATAATTTGCAAAAACAAATCGACAGACGCAACTAGTACACTCACGATCCAGAAGTGTCTAGAAAATCTTGTACAGACTCTAGTAGAAAACGAAATCACATCCTGTACTCTATCCAAAGACCCGAAAATCATCGATACATTTTTGTGGTCTAATATCAAAGGATACCTACGAGTACTCGCGATCAACTCAAACATTACCTTTAGGCTATGCGAAGGTCTTATAGCCGTTCCAGATCAGGAAAATAGGCAAAACATCATCAGAGAACTACACGGATCCGCAGTCGGAGGTCACAAAGGCGTGACGAAAACTTACCAGCGCATTCTCTCGCAGTACTACTGGCGAGGATTAAAAAAGGACGTAGAAACGTTCATTCGATACTGCTTCGACTGCCAGAAAAACAAACTGGTCCGAGTAAAAAATAAAGCTCCAATGATTATTACGGACACACCAGCGCAACCCTTCGATAAAGTAGCCATCGACATTGTAGGTCTATTACGCGAAACAAAAAATGGACATACGTACATACTAACTATGCTCGATCTATTCAGTAAATTCAGTATAGCAGTACCACTAAAACATCAAACGTCAATAGACGTAGCGAGAGCGCTTTGTAAGACGCTAATATCGACTTTCGGCGCACCTCGCGCAATATTAACCGACCAAGGTACAAACTTCATGTCGGAAATGTTCAGAGATTTTGCGCAGCTGTTTCAGATTAAGCAGCATAGAACAACCGCATATCACCCACAATCGAACGGTGCGATTGAACGCAGTCACCATGTTCTTGTGGAATACCTAAAACATTTTATCGACAGTAATCGAGACTGGGACGAACTGCTAACGTTCGCAACATTCTCATATAATACCAGTATACACGAAAGTACAGGGTTCACCCCATACGAATTAGTATTCGGTAGGAGAGCTCGAACACCTTCAGAGTTCCCACCACCCGAAAAAATCATAACCTACGACGACTACATGACAGACCTAACAAGAAATCTTAAAAACATTCAGGAACTCGCTTTAGAAAAAGCGATCAAGTTCAAAGAACGAACCAAAAGATACTACGACAAAAGAACCGTCGAACCGGAATACCAAATAGGCCAACTCGTTCTCGCAAAGAACGAACGCAAAACAAGTAAATTTGATAAGGACTGGCTAGGCCCATACAAAATTGTAGAAATTCCAAGTAGGCGTAACATTAAAATACAATTAGACGACAATACGACAAAAACTCTACACGTAGATAAAATAAAACTGGCATATGTTGCAGATGCCACGCCAATTACGTAAGGGCGTCCGCACCAGACGCCTTCAAAATTACACCACTGACGAAAAACCCTGGACTCTACTCAGAATCCTTGGGCTCACTCCATTCGTACCACACAACATGGACGCTCATCACGTATATAGACACACGCGGATTCGCTTCCAGACGACAACAGATAGAGGAAAACCTCGATGCCGCTAGCGCATTTTGCTACTCCTTAGAAGGACATTGCTTAACAAGAGGACAACTACAGAACGTACGAGCACGACTAAAGAACATCGCTAACGTAGAAGCGACCCTGGAAGAATTGATCCCTTCTATTCAGATAAACTCAACCGGAAAACGTAGGAAACGAACACCATTAGAATTCATAGGGAAAATTAGTAAAATACTTTTCGGTACCATGGACAGTGACGACGCAAACAAAATAGACTCGCAAATAAACGCATTAGCAAACAGCACTGTCGAATTGGCAGAAATCGTACAAAATCAAACACACATAATCAAATCAGGTTTTAACTTCGCTCAAAAACAAATCACTTCACTAGCGGAAAGCGTAAGAACCGAAATACGAGAAATAAAACTGGCACAAGCATCACTCCAACACGAACTACACATTATTCAGAGACTCATAACATTCACCAGCTTAGTCGACGAATCCCTTATCCAGTACGAAATTGATTTGGAGACGCTAACAAACGCCGTGCTCTTCGCCAAAATGGGTCAAATACACCCAGAAATACTCTCGACCAAAAAAATACTGACTTGCGCAGAAGCGATCCGAAAATCAACACCAAACACAATATTCCCTATACCACTCAGCGCGGAATACGTACCAGAATTGACAAAAATAATCGAGCTCACAGCGTTCCATAACGGAGAACGACTTATCTACGTTATCAAAATTCCTCTTTTGGACCTAACACAATACAAATTATACCAACATCTATCTGTTCCGGTACGCCAACTCTCGACAGCGAAAGGCGCGAGATTCGCGTACATTAAACCGGCAATTCAATATACCGCCGTCTCTGAAGACTTTAGCAGCTATTTTAACCTAGAAAACGAGGACGAATGTAAATTCGCAGTTAATCGATACATCTGCAAACAAATCTACCCAATAGCACAGATCAACGACGAAACTGAGTGCGAGGTACAACTTCTCGTCAACCCGCAATTCAGCGATCTGGAATCATGCGACATTAGACTAAAAACACTAAAACAAACCTATTGGAAAAAAATTCGAAACGCAAACGCATAGCTATTCGCAGCTCCAAAACCCGAAACCTTATATCTTCTTTGTGACAACCACGAATCAATTATCAAAACAGTAGAAAACGCTGGAATACTACAAATCGAACCAACCTGTCGAGTAAAAACTCGCACAACAACACTAACTCCTTCGATAGAAATAAAATCGTCAATCGAAATAAAATTCGCACACACACCGATCTTGAACATTACGGCAATGATACAAAAATCAATGGAAAATATGGAAAACATAAATTACACGGAAATCATAACAGAAACAGAAACTCTTACAGGCCTATCAAATTCAAATTCGATACACGACGATCTAACAAAAAACGAAGTAGCATTAAAAACTGTTATATCAAAAGCAAGAGAAATTTCGAAAACCCATTACATGAACCATAGACTCTCTACACTTGAAACCATGCTAAAGTACAGCGGGATCTCTTTAGGTTCCATTATGCTGCTACTGGCAGTCGGATGGAAATTCTCCCTATTCGGAAAAATATCTAGCATATACAAAATTGTATCTTGCGTAACAAAAAAACAAAAAACGATAACACGACAACAAGCCGATGAGGCTCCCGAACCGACCGTTGTCTATCATAGGCAACCGATAGAGTTGGTCGAAACCCAGCGACAACCAGTTACCGATTGTAGGGAGGTCGCAATCATTACAGACCATCCACCCCAACTAGCCCGTAGACCGATCTACGCGCTGACATACCACGATCGCAACGCGCTACCATAAAAAAAAGAGGAAAAATACGGCAAATTAACAAAAAATAATAATCATAATAATAAATAATAATCCAATATATCCTTATCTATCTGCATATACCTTTACTAAGAAAGGATCTACTATACACTACTCTCTTTATCATACAGTACACAGATAAACTTAACCACATTATGCATGGCTTAAAACTATTATTTTTTTTAATACTATTATATTATTATTTCAACAAATACATACATACCTGACAGATAAAACAGACAACAACAAAAAAAAAAAACAGCAATAATGGACGGACATCAGCCATCGGCATCAGCATCGGCATTCATACCGAATGCAAAAATCGAATGCCTCCTCTGCCCGAAGAAAATGAAGGCGAATAAGGTGGCCGACCATACGGCCAGATGCTACGCTGAACTACGGAAACGCACGGCAAATTTGGGATCACGCCACACGGGATGCCCGATATGTTGTTGCGTGTTCCCGGCAGACCGACTAACGGCGCACATTAACAAATGTGTCGCCTATTTGTTGAAACAACAACAACAACAACAACAACAACAACAACAACACCAACAACAACAACAACAACAACAACAACAACAACAACAACAACAACAACAACAACAACAACAACAACAACAACAACAACAACAACAACAACAACAACAACAACAACAACAACAACAACAACAACAACAACAACAACAACAACAACAACAACAACAACAACAACAACAACAACAACAACAACAACAACAACAACAACAACAACAACAACAACAACCAACACCGGACTACGCACCACACACACCCGAGGGATCACCACCACCAATAAAGAAGACACAGAAGATGAAGACACGGAAGACGAAGACATAGAAGAAGACATCAAAGACGAAAACACAGAAGAAGACGCAGAAACCGAAAACACAAACAACATAGATACTCGAAACACAAACAATATGAACGGAAAACTAAACAAAACCAACGACGCAACAACCCAGACAAACGGAAACGAAACGGACGACAAAAACGAACCAAATTTTGACCCGACAAAACTACAAATGGGGGACGGATTCAAGTGGATCGACGCCCAAAACTTGGAGTCCCTCCGAAAAATTAAAAACAGAGTTCAGTCGAACATTTTCCTCGCTGAATTAAAAACGGAACTAGGACCAAACAAAAAACGACGATTGGACACAGACACACAATAGGACCTAACCAATAAATGAAACATTCTTATACACAACATTCATACTCCTACATTAATAAATAACCATATACAAAAAAAATCTACAAAAATAACCGTAAACACATACATAAGCGTGCACGCGGCGCGCGTCGCGCGGGCTGAGGCCAAAAGGAAAAAAAAACCAAAAAAAAAGGAGAGAGGGAAAGATATGAGGATACGTTTTTTTTTAATTAAAAAAAAAGAGAAGGGAAAATCTTTTTTAGTTTATTTTGCTTTTGTTTTCATTTTGAGTTTATTTTTATTCTGTTCTATTTTATTTTATTTTGTACCTCATTCCCTTCCATATATATATCATGCTTTGTTTTTTTTAATCAATATACGCTATCCTTTTATATAATATCAATATTCGTGTTTATTATTTTACCTATTCCAGAAACAACTTCCATCTTTCACCAACAAACCACATCCAAATAACATACCTAACCCACTAACCACGACTAATTAGAACTTAGAATGTTACAGGCACAATACCATAAAAATTCGAAATTTATGACGGAAATACCAGGAAATAGAGAAATGAAATACAACCAAGGAGAAACCGAAATCCATCAAAAACGGACAAGTTTAAATATTTTGAAAAAAACATGGAACTTCACCAACCGAACCAAACAGGACAACATTTTAATTATTTTTTTTCTTAACCATTTTTAGCACCAAATTTAAACCCATGCAACTTAACCAAACCATTCCCACTCACACGAACAACTAAAAGTTTTCTTTAGTTACAGATATCAACAACCACCAACAACTTGAGAGCGACAACGAGTGTGCCGCAAATCAACTTCAGAACCAGAGGATAATCCTCCAAACCAATTTCAACAACAACCAGGAGCTTTACGTTTTCAACAATCAACAACCAGGACTTCTTCAATCATTAACAACCAACAATCAACAAATAACAACCAAAACACATATTCAAAGAACATTACACAACATAACACAATTACACAAAAATGAAAATATTTAAAAAACAAAAACCCCCAAAACTTTTCATTTATATAAAATCACACTTAACAACGAATTATTAAATGTAAATTTTGTTTAACATCCGATGCGGGGGCATCGTTTTCTCTGGAGGGGGAGTGTAACGGCCCCAGCCTAACAATTTCATCTTTTTAACTTTGAATATTTATTCGAGCGTATCGATACGGAGTTTCCGTTCGATACGCTCTTCAAAGAAGCCCTTCAGGCTATCGCGCATCCGGACCGCCGTGAGCGTCCGCATATCTAGCTTAGACTAAACATCCCTTGCCTCTTCGACTACTCATTCATTTCTTTGTAACAGCGAGCGCGAAGCCTTCAGCTTCACGCCCGCTTCTTCAGTCCAGCCTGAGCTCTCGACCGGTACACTCTCCGTTGCTCTTAAACTGTCAATTCGCTGCGACTAATAAACCTACATATATAAATCATCTCGCCTCAATCATTCATCAACACCTGCACCGCCAAGCTGTTACATT